>JXSR01S016402.1:33282-49175 GCA_000969725.1 Ophiothrix spiculata | reverse complement strand
AGAAATGAGCCGGGACGGAAGGATGGACGGAAAACCAGAAAACATAATGCCTCTGGCGGAGGCATAAAAACAGTCTTACTAAAAACACGCTAGCATACTATAAAACAACAACATTTTGATGATTCTGCTAAATGTTGGAATCACGATTTGCTAAATCAAAATCGACTAAATGAACTTAAACATAACATTGAATAGCAAGATGTTTTTAGAATGCATGTAAGAAGTGAGATTTTAACAATTTGCCCAAAGCTCATATCCCAAAATTAAAGTGATTGATAGTAACTATATTATGTACAATAAATATATCTGCATGTAGCTTTAACCAAAATGTCATGGCCATAAACCATCTTTAATTAAAAAGTACTTGTGCTTCTAACAGTTCAAAGAGTTATGCTGTCTACTGAAGACAATATTCCACTGTCTATTATACATACTACAGAACTATGAGGCCAATCATGACGATACTTTAGGAGAGAGATTTGCAGATTTTATCTGGTGTATTTGCACATATTAGATGAAATCAAATATTTTGTTCAGCATAAAGCAAACAAAATTGTATCTATTTCAAAACATTTTATTTACCCTGTGTCTAGTCCAGGTGAATCATGTCTTGAATGCATGTATATCATAGACTTGGGTCTCATATATATCATGATTTTTAGTTCAAAATACTTATTATAATAAAATCAATATACATGTTGAAGTCCAGACCATGTAAATATTACGGTCAATATGTTGCTTTTCAGAGTATACTTCACCCCATCATATACAGAGATATAATGCTATAATTCTCAATGATATTGTACAATTTATTCCTCTAGTGAGAGAGATTAAAAAAATGGAGGCCTTCTAATGTCAATCTAATTCTATTACTTTGCTATAGGATGATGTTAATCTGATTTCTGGCAAATAAGTAGGTCATATTTGATCAGCAACTGATTGTTATCACAGGGATATCAACTTGTTGAAGCAGGGCAGTCTTTAGGTGATATAACCCTTTACACGTCACAGTTCAACAAAATCCAACAAGTAAAAATCAAGAAATTTGCCAAAGTCCAAATACGTCGCAGACGAGAGATACAGATGGGCACAAAATGGCTGCCATGGCAGGCCATACTCGGTGACTTGCCATAGGTGGACATGGGATCGGGATGCCAGAGGTCTGGGGTTCAAATCCCACGAGAAACAGAAAAAAATTTGTATGACGTATTCTGAATTAGATAGTTTTTAAGCGTTTGGGAGTTAGGGTTATGAAGGTATATAAGTGCATAGTAGACATGCTACATGTACCATAACCCTAACACGTCACAGTGCAACAAAATTGAACAAGAAAAAATCAAGAAATTCGCCTTAGTCCAAATACGTCACAGACGGGCGATACAGATGGGCACGAAATGGCTGCCATGGCAGACCATACCCGGTGGCTTGCAATAGGTGGACATGGGATCGGGATGCCAGAGGTTCAAATCCCAGGGGAAACGAGTAATTTTTGTATGACGTATTCGGACTTAGATAGTTTTTAAGCATTTGGGAGTTAGGGTTTTAACAGCTCTCTCAATGTCTCATTCAAATGCCCTATGAGGGCATGAGCGTTTCTCCTTGAGACTCAAAACATTTGGTATGAGTATGTGTATTTTTTTACAAACTATGACATAAACACAATAAACAAATGTATATGTAGTTTTCATTTAAATGTCTTTGCACCTGGGCTCCCTAAAAGAACAGTGCTAGTTCATTGACGGGATAACCCAGGATAAAGAAGAATGAAACTAGAATTTCGCTGTTCTCGGGCCGCGCGGTCCACCTTGTTGCTGTCGAATTGAGTTTGGCTGTTGTCAATTGGAGTGGAGTGTTTGCCGATGAAGAGGAGATAATTGGGAGGAGTAACAGGGACCTTACCAATGCCGAGGAATAACCAATCTTATCCAAAAAAAGGACCTTAATTTTGACCTTTGACCCCCAAAGAAAGGTCAGACAACGGGAGTTACCATTAACAGTTTTGATCGCTGGTCCAAGACAAACAATTTGAAACCTTAACCTTTGATTTCAAATGAAGTTGAAAATTTGACCTTCCTATATTCTTTCTGTTGACCTTTGGCCCGAAGGAAAGGTAGACTTTTGATCGCTGGTCCAAGACGAACAATTTGAAATCTTAACCTTGCATCACTATACGCCTCACCAGTTCCTAGAAATGAGCCGGGACGGAAGGATGGACGGAAAATCAGAAAACATAATGCCTCCGGCATAATAAATAAATAAATAAATGTACTTGGGCCTCAAACAGTTTACAGAGCATGTTGTCTACTGAAGACAACATTTACACTGTCTATACATATTGCAAAAATACAAGGGCAATCATGACAATGACTAGGATAGAGATAAACATACATCATTTGAAAGAAAATATTTTCTTCAACAGAAAGCAAACACAAATATACCGTCATCCAAACATTCCTATTTACCATGTGTCTAGTCCAGATGAATCATGTCTTGAATATGTGCATCATAGACTCACATATGCCACGATTTTGAATTCAAAAACTCTTCTAATTATACATCTTACATCTACGTCAATATAGGGCTGCTAAGTCCACTTAAATATTGGACCACCAGGTCTCTCCAAGGTGTATACTTTACCTCTTCTTGTGTGAAGATATTATACTGTTCTCTGTGATATTGTACTATTTATATCCCCTAATGGCAAAGATTTGGAAAACACATGCCTTCTAATGTCAATATAATTCTATTACTTTGCAATAGGATGATATTAATCAAATTTCTGACATATAACTAGGTCATATTTGATCAGCAACTGATTGTTATGATAGGGATATCAACTTGTTGAAGAAGGACTATATTTAGGTGATTCAAGTCAACAGCTCTCTCAATACAAAAAGTTCTCATTTAAAATTTCGGACCAAGTGTACTTTAGGTCCCATCCAGAATTTTAGGGTTAGGGTTTAGGGTTAGGTTTAAGTTAGGGTTAGGGTGTAGGGTGTAGGATTAGTTTTCCAAAATTTCAATTGGAGCCACAAAATATATGTTGTAAAACACGTGCTTAGAGAATTACTATCTACTGATGAAAGCATTTTAAATTTGTATTCTTAGCTTGAAAAGCAAGCAAGAATTTTGAAGATATTTCCTGATCAAATCAAGGTATGTGATGTACAGTGTCTATTGAAGTTAACAGATACTTTTCAATTAAATCATCAAACTTTCAATCAGGTTATTCCATTCCCATTAATATTTTTCTATATATATTGACGACAGCATTGATAATTGTTATTCCTAGTTGTAAAGAATGCGGACCATTTCAGAATTTGTTAATGATAATTACAACAGCATTGTGACTGGCTACTAATTTGCCAATGGGGTATTGGCGCTTTTGACACAATCTTTTTACAGTCTACAGATGCAGCTTCCTAAAAGTCTCTGATATAAGTTTGTTCAAAATGGTCAAATAGTTGTCAATATGCCGTTTGTGGCAAGTGATAAAGCATTGTGATTATATCTTAAATTAAACCAAGTTGTGCAAGCCGTCTACTGAAGATAACAAACATTATTCAAATCAAACAAACCATTTAGCTACAGGTGATTCATGTCCCCAATATATGTTAAGAGTTATGCACATCATTTAGATAATTGCAACCCCTTTTAACAATCAGGATACTTCAATTCTGGGGAACTGTGTCACACTCAAACAAGCACACTTCACCTCCATTTGAGGTATGCACTGTTTATTCTCGCTACTGGCAAACATTTGTATAATCAGACATGAGGATAAAACTAGAAATGTCCATTTCTCAAGAAAGTCTCAAACTAAACTCCTATCACCAACTTCGAAGATATCATGTATGCAGAGATCATATTACTATAACTCTGAAACTTTGAATACATCAAACCTCCCATCGAACTATACAGTACTTACTGATCAATATTTTTCCTTTTTCCTGAGCAGTATAATTGTTATTCCAAGCTTATATATAGCATGTGGACAATCCAGATTTTCAAATATCGTTTAAAAATAAACCCAAATTGTGCACATTGTCTACTGAAGATAACAAACATTATTCAAATCAAATAACCATTTAGCTACAGGTGATTCATGTCCCCAATATATGTTAAGAGTTACGCACATCATTTAGATAATTGCAACCCCTTTTAACAAACAGGATACTTCAATTCTGGGGAACTGTGTCACACTCAAACAAGCACACTTCACCTCCATTTGAGGTGTGCACTGTTTATTCTCGCTACTGGCAAACATTGTGAAAATGCAGATCTTCTAATGTCAACATAATTATATTACATGTTATAGGAAGATGCTAATAACAGGTTCCGATTGGGGTATATAGGTCACATCTAGACAAATCAGGCTATTGATTGGGGCAATCTCTGATAAAATCTACTTATTTTTGTTCAATGAGTAAAATAATCTTAACTCAATCCTTTTGTACAGTACGAGTAATTCAATTCTGTTGAAAAACCCAAGTGTTTTTATTTAATATAGACCTGTCCACACAAAAGAGTGCATGTATATCTTAAACCCACAAATGTAGATTTTTTCTTTTCACCAAATTGATACAAAATGATACCCAAGAATTTATATAATTTCTGCAAATTCATAAATCTAATTAGATATTGTACATATGGGTCTAAAAGATTAAATATTTTCTTATTTGGTATACATTTGCTAATGGTATTCAATACATAATGTACAGTACTTTCAAATATTTTTTATCGAAAACAATGCATGTCTTATTCCAAAAAGTCCCTCTTACTATCTGCATGCGCAAAGAGTACTATCTATGCAAATTGTGCACTACAGAAAGTTTCATTTAATTTACTGAATTAAGCAAATCATTATTATCTTATCTCTGCTTCGCCATTTTGTGGAATCTATGCAAGTGCTTATATGTGTCAATGTTAAAAACATAAAAGATTACAATTTACAAAACAGAAATCACTTTGGTAACTTAGAAACCTGGACATTTTGCTTGCCTGACAAATGCTCTGACCACTCAGCAAGGATTTCTTTTACCTGAAATCTTGGCATGGGGATACATCTTTCTTCTCCCATCTTGAAATTAGATCTATTAGAAATACGATGGGCATCAATAATGGTCTTGTGTACAAGATTATATTGTTATAACATTCATATTCCAGTGTGCAAGTCAACAATTACCTGCATATATCATTCACTTATTCATTGCCCTACTTGTTAAACACACATGTCCTATATAAATGTGTGGTAAGTGACTAGGTGTATATCAGTTAAACCCCTTCTACAATAAGGTAGTTGAACAACTTAGTCACTTCTACCCAAACTTTTTTCCGCAAAGATTTACCAAACAAGAACCTTCTCATATGAAGGTAATTCCAATAAGCTAATATATGTGAATCACATCTTGGTTGTGGACATTTTTTGATTTTTTGCTTTAACTGCCATCAATAAAAGAGTCAAATATTATTCCTAGTACAAGTATTGTGTGTTCCAAACTGCTTACAATACATGTACTATGTAAAGCAACCATTGCAAATATCAATACTGTTAGAAAAATTCTTATATAAATCCACTAAAATTATATGCAGTTAATATAGAAAATACTGTTATTTAAACAACATTCTTGCAAACCTTAATCATCTTCCTTGGAATTCAAATAAATATTCAGAATTTTACAGCAATAGTTAATGTTATTGTATACCTTACATGATATGGAAAAGGAACATAATATTATTGGCCACATTAAAGCCTGTTTGATACATCCATTGATATTATGCACTTGAGGTAGGCATGGGCGTTTCCAGTGAATCACTGTTTTTCAGTCAAGGTCTCAACAATATAATAACCATTTGATAAGCAACACAACTGCAATTTGTGCAAAGGCTTTTAGTAAAAAAAGGACACAAGATTTCATGTTTAAATTTCAATGACAAGCTAGATTTGTTCCTGGTTTTGCCTAAATATCTGAACAAAATCTGATAGGAGTAAAATTACACTGAAAATCAATGATATTATAGGATTTAGACAATTCTACTTTGGAGATAAGATTCAAAAAATCTGTATTACTTCAAATCAAGCCTCACATCACATTTTTTTCAATCCTGCATATGACCTGTATTAACTGATTGTTTCTCATCTATTGTATGGTTTTCTTGTTCTGTAGAACAAGGCTTTGGTATATTTAACTGTTTGCTGGTTTATATGTTTTCTCAGCAAGCACCATGAGAGCTTTTGTAACAGATTAGTGCACTGATAAGTGTCTACTACAAGTATTATTAATAGGATACTCTTCAATTCATAAGATGAAATAATCCTAGAAGAGATTACATATCTTAAAATGTTTCTTGCAAATGTGTAAGTGATCTTATGAAAAATGAGAGAGAGTGTCAGTTTCCTAGTAACCTATGTAGATTCCTATTAATTTAAAAATGAATTATCAGAATCTTTTTCAGAATAAATTTATTTTTATGTTCATCCATCAAGCTAAAATTTCATGCCTGATTTTATATTTCAGTAAAGTAGATAAATCAGCCTGTCTGAGCATACAATAGAAATTGAGATACCCTCTATTCAAGCTATATCTTGGACATGAATGGTCAGACCATAATGTAATCCTAACCCACAGAAAGGCTGGACAGAGAACACCTGGCGATGATCACATTACAAACAGCAGGTTTTTACCCACAAAGGCATGTTTCCAATTCAATTTAAAGGACCGGTGTAACCATAGATGTAACATATTGACTTCTAACATTGGTGTCCTCTGAATCAAATTCATTTGAAGTGAATGTCTACCATATAAGATTGCTAGGGTATATTTAGCTTTAAAAACAGAACTGAACACTGCAAAAATATTAAATTTGTAACACTGAGATGGTGTTAATCATTTGGTGATACCATTTGGTGTTAGTTTAACACCACTGGGTGTTAGTTTAACACCACTGGGTGTTAGTACTGAAAATTGAAGTCAAACATTGTAACACCAAGTAAGCTGTTGTTGCTCTAATGTTACATTAGGTATCATTCTTTAGGTATCAGAATGATACCAAATGGTATTACGATTAACACCTTAAAAAATAATGTTGTATTCATCAAATCGTTTACATCCTCGGTGTTACTTTAAACGACAGAGATTTTGCAGTGAATTTTCAAATAAGCATAACATGACATACTAGTATCATCATATGTTGTGATTAAGAGAAATACCTAATTTAAAGAACAAAATGTTATGATTAGAAATACCATAAATGCAGAATCCATTGATCTTTTATTCATTTTAAGTCTGTAATTGCATATTTGGGCCATTTGAAAAAATTGTGTTTTTTTCCCATTTATCAGATAAAGATAATTCAAATTCACAAAACAATTTATGAATGACTAAATGAATCATAAGACATCTCTTAAAATGAAAAAAGAGATATATATACATTTCACAATCTCCTCCCCTCTACAATTCTGTCTACTTATTTGCCAACAAGTTTCTACTACTTCATTGAAATGAAGACATAAGCCTTAAAGATGCTTTAATTATGCCAAATATTGCCATAATATCTTTATAACACATGTATACAACATAGGATGGCCTCTAGATACAGCGAGACTGGTGCAACATGAGCTAGTCTGAAAGCACTGTATGTTTTGATGCACAGATATGCAGTTTAGCATGGAGCATATGTGCAGTGTTATGTTTGTATGTCAAGATTACAAACATCCAGATTTGTTTTTCTAGAATTTCACTAGGAAAGCTTGACTTGGGGCATCGCAAGAACATGTAGACTGATGTACAAACTTGCATAATATAATGTATGGAAGGAAGATCTATGTTTAACAAAATATAGTAGTCATGTGGTTTTTAGTAAAAGCAAATAAATTACAGTAATTATGTTTCAGAAAATAAAGCAGTCATGTGGTTTTTAGTAAAAGCAAATAAATTACAGTAATTATGTTTGACAGATGATGTTATATACTGCTGTAGATAATATAAACATCATAAAATTAAGCTATCTTAAATGTTGTTTTGGCTAATAATACGAACATAATTTTCTTTTTGCATTTAAAAGATGTATTGTCTTCCATTAAAACTTTACAAACAAGACATCAAAGAACTATCAAATATTTGATTTTTTTTTTTAAATGTCGCTGACAACAACAAAAATAGTGCCCTCTTAAAGATGAAACTGTACATTGGAATTGCAAAAATTTCTTTTAGCAGGTATTAGCCACAATCCCACATGGAAATGAAACCTCATAACAACTTCTTTAAATCAAGAAAAGACATGATAGAATCAAAATTAAAGCAAAGTTTTGATTTTGAGAATTCAGTAGTTTTTTCAAGAAATGCTACTACTAATTTGGAACATAAATATTCAAAGCTTAAATAATTGTTTCTTGAACTTTAAATATTCAAGTTTAACTAGAATAGTAATGGGAATGGGAATGGTAGTAAATTAGTAGTTGGAAGTACTTCCTTAAAATTTATATCAATTAGAACAGAAATTATGTATATAAATTGTTAATGCTTTCTGAACTTCTTGTAAGACCAATGCTTATGTATTGAGAGAGTTTTATCCCGAATAAAGAAAGATTAAACTAAACAAATAGATGATCATGGATAATGTCTCTAATCTATCTGTAGTTATGATGTAAAATGTGCGTTTATCAAACAAAGCTTTATAGTCCTAAGTCATATTTTGCAGAAATAAAATCAGCATTAAAACCAACAAAACCTTGAAATGACCCACACATATTTTACAATGATTATAATCATACGATATAACTCAATTTTTTAATTAGATTGAAAACAAATAAATAAATTGAAAAATCTGCATAATTTCTCCTGTTTATTCTACATTTCATAGCTTTAAAATCGCTATGGTTTAAAAACCACAGCATAACATTATGATAAACAGAAGAAGATATCAGGACCTTCCCATCATGCCTTGCTTCCAATGGGACTTTTTGTACAGGTTTTAATGAGAGGGTTTAGGGATAAAACATATCTGAAATGCAACTTTTGGATGAGGTCTGATGATTTTACTATGTTTCATCCCTAAACCCTCTCATCAAAATCTGTACAAAAAATCCCATTACAAGCCAGGCATGATGGGAAGATCCTTGTGTCTTCTTTTATGATAAACCATACCGTATGGGATTTATAACAGCATTAATGAACCGATCCATCATGATCAAACCATAGCGGTACTAACATTGTGCAAATACTGTCAAATCCCCTTCCTTCACATTAGCATTGCATTTATGAATCACATAAGTATGATGAGATTTGATATGGTGTATATTAAATTCATTGCTCAATATCAGATTCCGGCATTGGATTTATCAAATTCCTATGTTCAGACTCAATGTGCTATGCATTATAAAGTTTCATCCATGTTTATTAAAGCATTTGGTAATGCAATTCAGTTCAGCATGTGCCATAAATTAAGATTTGTTCATATTGAAATAGCTTATCTGTGTATACATCATGCAATTCTTGTGTCATTGGTTTATAGCACTGCAAAAGTGCAACCTGGAATGACTTGATCAAATTTACTTAAATTTCTCCTGATTATGATTATGATTATGGTATGTTTTTAATGTTGGTTATTTTTCAAACAAAAAGACATTTGAGGGGTGCTCCGGCAAAATTAGAAGCAAATCACGATTTATGATTGTGAAAAGACATCTACCGTCTTGAAGTGAAAATTGGGTAAAAAATTAAATTTTCGATTATAAGGAGAGTCCCAATTAATAGGTTATTTTACAAAAAAGAAGTAGTTTCCTGACTTTGTCAATTATCCAAATGCCTTTTTAATGAGAATAAGTCATATGTTGCAAAATAAAACAATCATTAAAACCTAGCAAATCTTGAAATGACACGCACAAATCTTTGATCAAATCTTTTGATCAAAAATTGATTAGTAAACAGGTTTTCCCATATCTTCAGTTACATAATCTATATCAGATTGAAATTATGAGTAAATTGAAAACTCTGCATAATTTTTCTTATTCATTCTGCATTTCATAGCTCTAAAAACACAGTATAATATTATAATAAACCATACCATATGGGATTTATAATGGCATTAATGAACAGATCCATCATGATCAAACCATAGCGGTACTAACATTGCGCAAATACTGTCAAATCCCCTTCCTTCATATTAGCATTGCATTTATGAATCACATAAGTATGATGAGATTTGATATGGTGTATATTAAATTCATTGCTCAATATCAGATTTCGGCATCGGATTTATCAAATTCCTATGTTCAGAATCAATGTGCTATGCATTATAAAGCTTCATCCATATTTATTAAAGCATTTGGTAATGCAATTCGGTTCAGCGTGTGCCATAAATTAAGATTTGTTCATATTGAAATAGCTTATCTATGTATACATCATGCAATGTTTGTGTCATTGGTTTATAGCACTTGAAAAGTGCAACCTGGAATGACTTGATCAAATTTACTTAAATTTCTCCCGATATACTTTTATGTTGGTTACTTTTCTAACAAAAAACATTTGAGGGGTGCTACGGCAAAATGAGAGGCAAATCACGATTTATGATTGTGAAAAAACGTCTACCGTCTTGAAGTGAAAATTGGGTAAAAAATTAAATTTTTCGTTTATGAGGAAAGTCCTAATTAACAGGTTATTTTACACAAAAAGAAGTGGTTTCCTGACTTTGTCAATAAAATGCCTTTTTTAATGAGAATAAGTCATACGTTGCAAAATAAAACCATCATTAAAACCTACCAAATCTTGAAATGACACTCACAAATCTTTGATCAAATCTTTTGATCAAAAACTGATTAGTAAACAGGTTTTTACATATATTCAGTTACATAATCTATATCAGATTGAAATGATGAGTAAATTGAAAACTCTGCATAATTTGCCTTATTCATTCTACATTTCATAGCTCTAAAAACACAGCATAACATTATAATAAACCATACCGTATGGGATTTATAGCAGCATTAATGAACCGATCCATCATGATCAAACCATAGCGGTACTAACATTGCGCAAATACTGTCAAATCCCCTTCCTTCACATTAGCATTGCATTTGTGAATCACATAAGTATGATGAGATTTGATACGGTGTATATTAAATTCATTGCTCAATATCAGATTCCGGCATCGGATTTATCAAATTCCTATGTTTAGACTCAATGTGCTATGCATTATAAAGTTTCATCCATATTTATTAAAGCATTTGGTAATGGATTTCTGTTCAGCATGTGCCATAAATTAAGATTTGTTCATATTGAAATAGCTTATCTATGTATACATCATGCAATTCTTGTGTCATTGGTTTATAGCACTGCAAAAGTGCAACCTGAAATGACTTATAATCAAATTTGCTTAAATTTCTCCTAGTATTTTTTATGTTGGATATTTTTCTGATAAAAAGGCAGTAAATTTTGTAAAAGAAATGTCTACATACCTACCAACATGGGAAAGTAAAAAAGAGAATACATCATGCCATTTGCATCGCAGTAGTTTGGGTATTTCAAAATTGAATATAGATTGGGGATTTCCAAATGGTACAAGGAGGCTAAAAATTAAATCACAATTATCCAACATTTTCAACTCTCAAATCCATCTTGTATTATAAATTTGTCAGCTTCTTTGTTTTCCAATTTGTAGCGAGCCATGACGTTTTGAATAGACTACAGAATTTTACTGTCATAAAAAGTTTGTGAACAGTACCGGGTGAAACATTATTTTCTTAAGGTTGCCTTTAATGTGATTTATAATGGTATGTAATCACAATGAAAATGGACAATCCTGACATCAAGAACTTTTGTGATGTATAAAAAATCATAAGAATTGTTTGTAAAATTTCAAAACCCTAAATAATGGAAGTAGCTACTTATAAATTGGAGTAGTTGGCAAGAATGGGATTAAAATGGAAATTATATTTCCCGATGTAAGATGCCCTGTATGTTATTTGAAGCAATTAAAAATAAGGCTGCCAAACAAAAACCCTTCACTACAAATGGGAAAATTTGTGAGTTAGAAATAAAAAGCACTCTTATTATTCAAATACTTTTTTTGTAATGACCATATAAATCAAAACCTTGAATACTGACCGTTAATAAGGCCAGTTCATTATTATCACTATATCCCTGAGGTAAGCAGGGGGAAAAAACCAATAAACAATAATACTAGTCCATACACACAGTAAAATTAAATTAAAGGGCATTTATTTTAATAAAATTCTATTAAACGATCAGAATAAAGGATACAATAAAGGACTTGAATAAATGGATCCTTAATATTAAAATCCAAGGTTTTATTTACACTTTCAATTGGTAAATATTGAAATTTAAATGTAATTTTATAAATTTTGTATTTAATTTTGCATATTCACTACTCTTGTAAAATTCAACAAAATCAAAATAAAATCCAAGTGTAATTAAAAATATTCACAGTTATTACCAATTAGGAAGAATTACTTCTAATCTTCTTCAAATCATTGTAGCATGTGCACAGTCTCTAATGTGAATGAAGTCTTGAGTAAATTTCACAGATAAATCATCGCTTTATTAACTCACACGACCTTTTATTGACCAACTGATAGCAGGATATCTACTATGATTATTATCAGCTGAAATATAGGGCAATCAAATATAATATAAAGCATAAGCTTGGAAGGGGTGGTTAAAGAAATTTATTCTAACACCAATCACATCAACATTGGTATTAACTTTTAAGCTGTTGTACACTACCGGTAGAATCAAACATTATGAAGATACGTGGATTCCTGTCATGAAGGACGATCTAAAGGTTGGCAAATCTTGAAAACAAAATACTAATTGATAATTGAAAAGAAATAATAATCTACCAGTGCAATTAAATATTATGATTTACATACAGACAACAAACATGGCTTGAGAACTTACCGCAGCGTTTTTACCAGGGAAACTAAAGAAAGCATCTGGGCCGTGTTTCTTGGGCATCTGTCGTAGAACTTGTAGTAACTTTACAGAATATGGAGGCTACAAGAAAAGAAAAGAATGCAAAATTGCAAACAAGATTTTACAAAATAGGAAAACCTCATGAGTTCATAAATATATGTCATTTGCTGGCGATTGATTTAGAAAAAGAGTAATAGCTTGAAAATTTAAAACTAACAGGCTTAGTTTAACATTTCTTGAAAACATGGATTGTGCTCAAATCGAGTCCACAAAACATAGCAGCAGACACTACAAGTTGTATTTTTTTTCTAAAAATTATATACCTTTCTAAAAAAAATTGATAACAAATGGACACAAAAATCATACCAGATCCCGAGATATCTGAGCAAGTTAATTTACAGTGCTGAATTGAACTTATCTTAATTTGAATTGATCTTATTTTCCTCATATTATTTCAATGCCTAGCAACCATTCAATACTAATCTCACATTGAGCTTGAAATGAATAGTATCATCACTTGCTTTTGGACAGCTACATTTCATCAAAACCCAATTCAGATGAAAATCTAAATTGAAATAGTCAAAATAAATGTCATTTAAAGAATATCTCCAGAGAATCCAAGCCTTGAAGCCTGTCAAATCTTGTCTATATTGAAAATATCATAAGCCAATCTATTTCTCCTGCTTGTCAATAATCAGAGTGTATTCTTGGTCAGTTTGACCTTGGCTTTGTCCCGACTCACGTCAGGATACGGTCCGCTATACAGGAATCTGAGCAGACTTGTCATAATGAGGCCCACTGGGCATTCAAGACGGTATTAAAATATCAGCTTCATCAAATGGCAGCAGCTTTTACACTTTCTATGTGATGAGCATGATGTACCGCTTGCAGGTATAATGGCTGCAGAATCCCGGGGAATATATGGATGAAATTATGTCTTGTGTGCTGAGCTTGTGCTCTCTCATGAAGATAGCACTAATGGTGTGACATTTTTTGCAAGCATGCTCTTCCTTATTCCTAGTCATTTTGAATTACAATTAAATTCAATTAATGGTTCAAGTCATGAGCTTTGTTATTGAATTATATTTTTTCTTTTAAAAAAAATCAAAACTACTTTCTAATGAAGATAGCACTGATGTTGCACAATATTGCACACTTTTCTTGAAAGTTTTGGTCATTTGAATTTAAAAAAAATACACTCCAAAATATCATTCTAATGAATAGATTTATTTTGTGTCATTTTTCATTCTCAAGGATAATATTAAATTCATAATATCATCACCTGTGTTTAAAAGCTGAATTTCATTGAAATCTAATCTGGATGAAAATTTAAATTGAAATAGTGTATCAAAATACATGTCATTTAAAGAATATCTCCAGAGAATCCCAGCCTTCAAGCCTGTCAAATCTTGTCTATAATATATTGAAATCATCATAAGCCAAGCTATTTCTCCCGCTAATCAGAGTGTATTCCTGGTCAGTTTGACCTTGGCTTTGTCCCGACTCACGTCAGGATACGGTCCGCTATGCAGGAATCTATGCAAACTTGTTATGTGACCATCATAATGAGGCCCACTGGGCATTCAAGAAGGTATTACAATATCAGCTTCATCAAATGGCAGCAGGTTTTACACTTTGTATGGGATAAGCATGATGTACCGCTTGCAGGTATAATGGCTGCAGAATTCCAGGGATTATATGGATGAAATAATGTCTTATGTGCTGAGCTTGTGCTCTCTCATGAAGATAGCAGTAATGGTGTGGAATTTTTGCAAGCATGTTCTTCCTTATTCCTAGTCATTTTGAATTACAATTAAATTCATTTAATGGTTCAAATCACGAGCTTTGTTATTGAATTATATTTTTTCTCGGAAAAAAATCAAAACTACTATCTATGAAGGTAGCACTGATGTTGCACAATTTTACACACATTTCTTGAAAGTTGTGGACATTTTAATAAAAAATAGTACATTCCAAAATATCATTCTAATAAATAGATTTATTTGGTGTCATTTGTTCATTCTCAAGGATAATATTAAAATGAAGAGTATCATCACCTGTGTTTAAAAGCTGAATTTCATTGAAATCTAATCTGGATGAAAATCTCAATTGAAATAGTCTATCAAAATACATGTCATTTAAAGAATATCTCCAGAGAATCCAAGCCTTGAAGCCTGTCAAATCTTTTCTATATTGAAATCATTATAAGCCAAGCTATTCCTCCCGCTTGTCAATAATCAGAGTGCATTCCTGGTCAGTTTGACCTTGGCTTTGTCCCGACTCACGTCAGGATACGGTTCGCTATACAGGAATCTGAGCAGACTTGTTAGGTGACCATCATAATGAGGCCCACTGGGCATTCAAGAACCTATTACAATATCAGCTTCATCAAATAGCAGCAGCTTTTACACTTTCTATGTGATGAGCATGATGTACCGCTTGCAGGTATAATGGCTGCAGAATTCAGGGGATTATATGGATGAAAATATGTCTGTGTGCTGAGCTTTTGCAAGCATGTTCTTCCTTATTTCTAGTCATTTTGAATTACAATTAAATTCAATTAATTGTTCAAATTATGAGCTTTGTTATTGAATTATAGGCTATTCTTTCTCGAAAAAAAAAATCAAAACTCCTATCTAATGAAGATAGCACTGATGTTGCAAAATTCTACACACATTTCTTGAAAGTTTTGGTCATTTTAATAAAAAATAATACACTCCAAAAAATCATTCTAATAAATAGATTACCTTTCTAAAAAAAATTGATAACAAATGGACACAAAAATCATACCAGATCCCGAGATATCTGAGCAAGTTAATTTACAGTGCTGAATTGAACTTATCTTAATTTGAATTGATTCAGATTCCGGCATCGGATTTATCAAATTCCTATGTTCAGAATCAATGTGCTATGCATTATAAAGCTTCATCCATATTTATTAAAGCATTTGGTAATGCAATT
>JXSR01S016402.1:9522-24760 GCA_000969725.1 Ophiothrix spiculata | reverse complement strand
GGAATTTGTTCTGGATTGTTGATGACTTGACCATTTAAATTAAAATGTGTATTACATGGTTTGATATGATTTTTGTTTAAAACATTATTTAGAATTTTCCAAGTATTCTTTATATTTTTCTTTTCTCTTTCAAGCTGATTAGAATAGTAATCCTTTTTAGCATCTCTTAATAGTTTGTTAACTTTGTTATTTAGAGTCTTATATTTAGTTTTATTTGTAGCATTTCTCTTACTCATGTATTGTTTATAACATCTATTTTTCTGATTGATTAGTTTAAGTAGATCTTTTGTTATCCAAGGTAACCTTGATTTAGTTTGGTCTCTAGATGTATCCATCTATCATATCCATCTATCATCCTATCAAGCATCCCACTCTGCTTATCTGTCTGAATTATCATTCTAATTTTGAACTGAAGTAACATGAAACTTTTACATCATGCAGTGACCTTTGATGCAACAAATCTGATAATTGTATACAATCAATCTGAGGTTGTTTCAAATCTTTTAGCCGATCAAATTAACCCATGGCAAATAGGCCATTTGATTGGATAAACTTACACTTGGCCTAGATGTCCAATAACTACTTCAGATTAATACCCTGGTCACATAACCTTGCAGCGAGGTTACGATGTATGACAGCGTCATACCAGCGGAAACTGACCGGACATTGGCCAGTGACTGGATGGTGACCGGACGGAGACCGGGCGGTGTCCTTGAGCCATAGACATGTCAAAAACATGCTGCAAGAATTGTACTCAGGAGTTAAAACCTTGCGACTTGTTAAAAATATCTTCAGTTATGTTCAATAACAACCAGCGGCTGACCGGTGACCAACAGGGCAACGCAAGCATTTACCGATGTCATACTGGTGTTTTGGCGTTGCGGTTTCCTTCGGATTTCCAGACACCGGTCAGCGACTGGTAGTTATGTAACCATAGCATAAGTAGCATTCTTGAGCACTGAATGGCCTTGATGCCCATAGAAATAATTGCTTGTCGGCCTTGAAATACGTAACTTTTAAATTTCCTGATTCGAGACTTTAAATAAGATGTGAAAAGCATTGGGGCTTATAACATTCTTTTTTTTTTCTTCCTTCAATGTCATCGTTCAATGTGTACCATTATCTAGTTCATTTTTGTCTTGTCTTCCAACCCATGGTATCACTCTGAAGATTTTTCATTAAGTTCTATTTGAAGTGCAAAAAAGTTTTATTTCCCTAATCTTTCATTTTGATTCTTCCTTTAAAAACGAAATCTTGATACTTAAAAAGTCTCACAATTTACAAATTTCGGTAAATTTGTTCCAGGCTATTCCAGGTTGCCTGCTATCAATTCAAATTCAAACACAAACTAACTAAACCACCAGACATGGTCAAAACAGCTGAACAGAGCCTTAAGCAAGATGTACAGAGTGACACATGCATACAGACCTACTTTTCTGAGCAAGAGAGAGTATTGAAATACTGAAAGTATGTATCTGTTTCAAAACTGTTTTCATATTAAAACCTGCTCCTAAATTGCTTGACATTCAACAAATAACAAATTCTAACTGAAATCCTTACCTATTTGCAGACATGTCAATCACCATTACCTCTAACCACCATAAATGATACAAAACTTTTGTTTTGTATCAAAAAGTTTTGTATCATTTATGATTATTCTACCCCTGACCCTAAACCCTAACTCTTGAATTTCAGATGGGAACTAAAGTATACACTGATCCTATTTCTACAATGCACTTTATTTTAACTTTGTGGGGTAACTGATCAGCACACAATATTTTATTTTCAAGAATACTAAATTTCTTTCACTTTTTTCCAAAAGTAAAAGAAACAACAATATTCTTGAAATAAAGTATTTACTTGATAACAGTTGCCCCACAAAGATCAAATTACGTGCAATGTAGAAATGGGCTTGGTGAGTTTTGACACAAAAAAAACATCTCAATTGTTGCACTCAAATTATGCATACAAAATCCCTAACAGTATCCCAGGAACATTGACTTTCACATTTTTTCTTCCCCGAACAATATTTTTCCATTCTGATAGTTTATATAAGCACTTAATGCCAGCTCTAAAAAAATTAAAACTGTAAAGGAATAAGATATATACATCCGCCTCTAACAACTACAGCAGTGGAAACATTTTTGAGAAAGGGCTGACCCAATTAATTCAAGAAACGCATCTCTGCTAGCATTACATACATCAAGTATATAACGGCTTGGTAACCAAATATGTTTCAAGTCAAAACCATTTAGCTTCAATCAGAGGCATGCATGAAATTGTAGCCACTGTCTCAGAACACTGTAATTTTCTAACTATTGGAACATGGTGACAAACGTTCAAGGTAAGATATTAAAAAGTGAAAAGTGAAAATTGAAAAAAAAAAAAAAACTATTATTACCAAATTATTTTGGACATAAAGTGACAAATATGCAACCACCATATATATTTCTGCAAAATACGATTATCAAGCGGGGTTTTTTCCCAGGCCTAAGGCGATGTATCATTAATTGAAAACTTAACACAGATATTTTCTTGAAAATGACAATGATAAATGCCAAGGAATAACTGTGCTATAGATAATTGAAGACATTCATAGCCACTATCATTTCATACATTAATTATAAGTGAGCTAGGTATTTGATCAAAACTTTGACGCATTAGAAACTTCAGTTTCTTTCCATGAATTACGACATTTTAAAAATGTGTCAAAATTGTTTTATAAAGGTTTAAGTAATTTAGATAACCTAAAAAATAATCAATTTCATTTAAAGAAAATTGTCAGCATTCCACTCTTTCAATTTCCTTTTTGATAATCTTAAGTACATTTATCTATAATTGATAAAATAGAAAACCCCAGACTGAAGTCAGTTTTCAAGCAATGTGACATTTTACACAAAAGGGCAGCACAGAATACACTTGATTTATTTTTGTTTTTTCAGTTTTAATAAATTAAAAACTTAACACAGATATTTTGCTTAATAATGTCAATGCTAAATGCCAAGGAATAACCGTGAAATAGATAATTGAAATTCATAGCCACTATCATTTCATACATTAATTATAAGAAAGCTCGGTAACATAAGACGCTTGCAGTCAAAATCACTAAGCTTCAATCAAAGACACGTGTGTAATTGTAGCCACTTCCATCCTACCTGCTAATTTTCTTCTCAGCACAAAAGCAATTTTTGGATGTTTTCCACTGTGAAACAGGAATCTGTTGAATACGACGTGACACGTGTGCATCCACAATTCAGATTTGCTCAACACTCTGGCACATTGGAAACTCCAGTTTCTTTGCATGAATTACAGCATTTTAAAAATATTTCAAAATTGTTTATAATGGATTAAGTGGTTTGGATAACCTAAAAAATAATCAATTTAATTCAACAAAATTGTCAGAATTCTACCCTTTATATTCCATCTTTCATAATTGTAAGTAACATTCATCTTCAATTGATAAAATAGAAAACCGCAGACTGGAGTCAGTTTTCAAGCAATGTGACATTTTAACACAAAAGGGCAGCACAGAATACACTAGATTTATATTTGTTGTAGGTATATGCTATATTTCAGTTTTCATTAATTAAAAACTTAACACAGATATTTTTCTGGAAACTGTCAATGATAAATGCCAAAGAATAACTGTGCCATAGATAATTGAAGAAATTCATAGCCGCTATCATTTCATATATAAATTATAAGTGAGCTAGGTAACAAAAGACGCTTGCAGTCAAAATCACTTAGCTTCAATCAAAGACACACATGTAATTGTAGCCACTTCCATCCTACCTGCTAATTTTCTTCTCTGCACAAAAGTAATTTTTAGATGGTTTCTATTCAGTGTGTAAAAGGAATCTGTGTAATACAACTTGATTTGTGCATCCATAATCAAGATTTGCTCAAAACTTTGAGCATTTAAAACACTTGTCATAAAGTGTTCTCAAAAGGTTAAGTGGTTTAGATAACCTGAAAAAATACTCAATTTAATTCAAAATAACATCAGCATTTTACTCTTTAAATTCCCTTTTAATGAATTTAAGTAGATTTATTTTTCTAATTAACTGCAGACTGAAGTCTGCTAATTTTCAAGCAGAGTGATATTTCAACAGATATGGACAGCCCAGACTCACTAGATTTTTATTTTTGTAGCAGGTATGTTAGGCTATATATAATTTTGAATCTTCATTAACTGAAAACACATATAATTTTCTTGAAAGTGTCAATGATAAATGCCAAGAAATAACCGTGCCATAGATAATTGAAGAAATTCATAGCCACTATCATTTCATACATTAATTATAAGAGAGCTAGGTAACAAAAGATGCTTGCAGTCAAAATCACTTAGTTTCAATCAAAGACACGCGTGTAATTGTAGCCACTTCCATCCTACCTGCTAATTTTCTTCTCAGCACAAAAGCAATTTTAGATGGTTTCTATTGAGTGTGTAATAGGAATCTGTCGAATACAACTTGACACGTGTGCAACCATAATCCAGATTTGATCAAAACTTTGACGCATTAGAAACTTCAGTTTCTTTGCATGAATTACAGCATTTTAAAAATGTGTCAAAATTGCTTATAAAGGATTAAGTGGTTTGGATAACCTGAAAAATAATCAATTTAATTCTACAAAATTGTCAGAATTCTACTCTTTACATTTCATCTTTCATAATCGAAAGTAACATTCATTTTTAATTGATAAAATAGAAAAACTGCAGACTGGGGTCAGTTTTCAAGCAATGTGACATTTAAACACAAAGAACAGCACAAAATACACTAGATTTATTTTTGTAGTAGGTATCAATTAAAATCTAAAAGTGTCAATGCTAAATGCCAAGGAATAACCGTGCCATAGATAATTGAAGAAATTCATAGCCACCATCATTTCATATATTAATTATAAGAGAGCTTGGTAACAAAAGATGCTTGCAGTCAAAATCACTTAGTTTCAATCAAAGACACATGTGTAATTGTAGCCTCTTCCACCCTACCTGCTAATTTTCTTCTCAGCACAAAAGCAATTTTTGGATGGTATCTATTGAGTGTGTTATAGGAATCTGTCGAATACAACTTGACACGTGTGCATCCATGATTCTGATTTGATCAAAACTCTGGCACATTGGCAACTTCAGTTTCTTTCCATGAATTACAACATTTTAACAATTTGTTAATTTTTTTTTAAATCAATATGATTTTTAAAATTTGTCAGCATTCTTCTCTTTAAAGTTCTTCATTGATGAGTAAATTCATTTTTAATTAATAGAGTAGAAAACCAGACTGAAGTCAGTAATATGGCATTTAACTCAAAAGACAGAACAGAATTCACTAGATTTATTTTTGTAGCAGGTATATAAAGCTATATGCAATTTGAGTGTTCATTAATTGAAAACTTAACACAGATTTAACAAAGATAAATGCCAAGGAATAACCATTGCATAGATAATTGAAGAAATTCATAGCCACTATCATTTATACATATATGTATTAATTATAAGCTTGGTAACGAACGAAAAAAATTTGGCTGTCTGGGAGCATGAAGTAATTCTGAAATATTTTCTGCAAGAAATTAACTGTTTGAGTGGCTTGTCGCGAAGCCCTAGCGGGTGTGGTCCAGGGGCCCGTCTTAGGGCCCCTGGTGGGGTCCATGGGCGAAGCCCCGGCGAGGGTCCAAAGGGCGGATCTCCTGGAAGCTCTTGAGTTTAAGCTATATTTGAGGGCAAAAATTAGCATCCTGAGACCCCATTTCTTTCAATTTTGTAGCATTGTTATATAGTTAAGCTGAGTAGAAAATCACTTTTACTTTGTTGATTTAATTCTATAAAAAGAGTGTAGGCCTATCTGTTAAAAGTTACACTTTTGGAAACTTTTTAACCTGTGTACCAAACAGTGATATTAACCAATAGATGAAAACATATAGATATGGGTAATTAATCTATTTCATAATTTCTGTATTTTATCCATTCTAGCAACAGATAAAGTTGATTCAAATATTTACCAACTCATTGAGTTCAACTTCAGCAGCGTGGAACAGAGACTAGATTCAGGTTTGATCACATAATCAACACGTTGGTTTTGCAAGTCTAGTAACAGCTCGACAAAAACTGCAAAACTTGTTTTGTTTAATAACATTTTAGCAGATAAAATACAAATTGTAGTTCATGAATTTAATTATTAAAGGGTTAAATGGAAAAAATATATTAACTTGACTTTACTTTTTAAAGCTAAAATTGCTAACACCCACCGTTTTATTATTAATGACATGAGTATCAACTGTTCCGCTAGAAATTGCTCCACACGGAAGTAGGAGAGGCCAGACACAACAATAATAAACTACTGGTATTGATATTGTTACATATTGTTTCACTATTAAGTAACCATGGCTTGACACGTGTGCATCCATAATCCAGATTTGATCAAAACTTTGACGCATTAGAAACTTCAGTTTCTTTCCATGAATTACAACATTTTAACAATTTGTCAAAATTGTTTAAAATCAATATGATTTTTAAAATTTGTCAGCATTCTTCTCTTTAAAGTTCTTCATTGATGAGTAAATTCATTTTTAATTAATAGAGTAGAAAACCAGACTGAAGTCAGTAATATGGCATTTAACTCAAAAGACAGAACAGAATTCACTAGATTTATTTTTGTAGCAGGTATATAAAGCTATATGCAATTTGAGTGTTCATTAATTGAAAACTTAACACAGATTTAACAAAGATAAATGCCAAGGAATAACCATTGCATAGATAATTGAAGAAATTCATAGCCACTATCATTTATACATATGTATTAATTATAAGCTTGATAACGAAAGATGCTTGCAGTCAAAATCACTTAGTTTCAATCAAAGACACACATGTAATTTTAGCCGCTTCCATCCTACCTGCTAATTTTCTTCTCAGCACAAAAGCAATTTTTAGATGGTTTCTATTGAGTGTGTTATAGGAACACAACTTGACACGTGTGCAACCATAATTCAGATTTGCTCAAAACTTTGAGCATTTTAAACACTTGTCATAAAGTGTTCTCAAAGGATTAAGTGGTTTAGATAACCTGAAAAATCAAAATAAAGTCAGCATTTTACAATTCCCTTTCAATGAAATTAAGTAGATTCATTTTTTTAATTAACTGCAGACTGAAGTCAGTTTTCAAGCAGAGTGACATTTCAACAGACGGACAGGACAGACTCACTAGATTTATTTTTGTAAGACTATATATAATTTGAGTCTTTATTAACTGAAAACTCAGATATTTTTCTTGAAAGTGTCAATGATAAATGCCAAGGAATAACCGTACCATAGATAATTGAAGAAATTCATAGCCACTATCATTTCATACATTAATTATAAGTGAGCTCGGTAACAAAAGATGCTTGCAGTCAAAACCACTTAGCTTCAATCAAAGACACGCATGTAATTGTAGCCACTTCCATCCTACCTGCTATTTTTCTTCTCAGCACAAAAGCAATTTTTAGATGGTTTCTATTGAGTGTGTTATAGGAATCTGTTGAATACATCCTGACACGTGTGCATCCATAATTCAGCTTTGATCAAAACTATTGAGCAAATTTAGTTTCTTTGCATGAATTACAGCATTTTAATAGTTTGTCATAAATTGTTTTAAAAGGGTTGAGTAGTTTACATAACCTGTAAAATACTTAATTTACTTAGTAAAATTATAAACATTCAGCTGTCTAACTTTTAATTAGTTTGAGTGAAATCTACTGCTTTCTTGCTGGATTTGAAAGCCCGACTTTATGCATTGCGAGTTCATACTGCTACACAATGCTGTTTGATCACTAATAATATATAGCCATTTATAGCCAAAGGCACATTATTGGTGGCGCTATTTCTAATTATCAAGTTTCCAGGTTTTCAGAATCTATGACCCTTAGGTTTGATATTTACCATATGGATAAGGTAAAGGAGATCAAAAACAAATTTTATTCATGGTAAATCCACATAACAAATATTTAATTTATGCAATATGCATATAATTAATTCAAAAAATGAATAGCACCACCATCAACGACATCTCAAAATATGGGCTAAAATGATGTATTTTGACCTAAAATAAGCATTTTGAGATAAATGTGAAATTAAATTATGGAAACAAATATTACACTTCAACACCTAATTCCAGAACTAGTTTAAACACTTTAAAGCCTGCATATTTATTGTAACAGTGAATTTGTCGAAAAATTAACAAATGAACACATTAAACAATGATGTACAATCATGTCTGCCTCTCAAAAGTGGACAACAAATAAATTTGTCCTTAATTCAATCCACCCGAGTACAATCCTTAAAGCTGCAAATGAACTTAATTTTGCTACGTATTTAATTTTAGAAAAAATATACATTAAAAAACCAGTAAAAATTTCATGCAACATAAAATCCAAATTAAAATGTACAGTTGTCTTAACTTTAAGTGTGCTTTACAAACTTTGCAGAGAGATTATAACTAATGCTATGATACCATCTAATCTGATAGCTAATTTGATAAATGGTTAACATAATTATTGACAGGTCCGGTCCAGCGTTCGAAATAACCGGGTGCACACATGCACTCGTGCATGTAGAAATGTTTGTGTGCATGTAAGTTTTCTATACTACATGCACACGGTGCATGTAACTTGTAAGCTTAAACCTGAAATATTACAACTCATTTCTCGTAATTTGTGTACATAAGTGATATTCGAAAATATATAAAATTGAAAGTGAAAAGTTTAATCATTTATACTTAAAAATTCAGTCAAAATCGGCGTCAAATCAACCTAAAATCGATCGTCAGTGACACCGTCAAAAGGGGATTCCCATAGTGTCCCGAATGTCGCTATTGCTCCACTGAGTTTCACCGATACCGATTACGAAAAACGTCACCGGAACTCAGCGAAAAGGAGGGAATACCTTTTTGTTTTGATTTTGACGTCATCGCCGTGTCACATGTTCTGAACAGGCGAATCAGCGGCGACATGGGGGTATTAGAAATGCGTCAATTGTCATACCCTCTCGAGGAAAAATAAAAGTAAACAAATTGGCCCTTTGATTTGCCGAAAAGTTTTGACCAAACTGGTTTGTTATTGTAAATAATTATGGCACCGTCGATGCAAAAATCCTTACTTTTTCTAGGAATTTTATCGACAAAAGGAAGAAGATTAGCGATGAGCTAGAGAAGACCGAGGAAAAAAATCCAGTGGAGGATCAACAAGCGGAGGATAAGGTCAATCAAGGATGAAACTCGACATCATGAACATGATCATGATGATGGATGATGATTAATAGTAGTAGAAAAGACCACGGGCGAAGCGATATTCTGAATGTGTTGCAACAGGTAAAAAAAATCAAAATCCCACTTCCAACCAATTTCTCAAATTCCTCAAAAAATTTGGTGCATGTAAGTTTTGTCTGGTGCAGGTAGAAATTGTACTCTACATGCACCAGTGCAAGCACTCTTCAACTCATTATTTCGGACGCTGGTCCGGTCCTAGATTCAAGTCCTGATCAAGGATAGAGTAAGGGTCAAAACATTTTCAGCCTTCAAACAAAATTTTCACTACCAAATATTTGGTCGTGACGTCAAAATGACAATTTACTTCAAATAAAACACAGAGTTGAGACCAAATAAAAATTCGTGCTAAATTGCACATGTGTTGAATTGCCATATACATTGCCCAAATGTTTGTTACTGGATTATACTTTAAACCAAATGTTTGGTAGTAAAAAATTTTGTTTGAAAGCTGACTATGTTTTGACCCTAACTGTTCGTCCAATTCAACAATTGATTTTCTAAATGTATATCGGCTTTACCATTGAGCTATTTCATACAAGTGTGCCAAAAATTGTAAAAACAAATTTTGTCAGTTATAGAGTATGGAAACAGTATTTTCTGCCTCCAAAAGGAAAATTATTCACTGTTTCTACTTGGGATAACTATTCATGAAAAGTACTTTATCAGAAGGTATATAAGCATCAACTGGCACAATTTTGTAGAAGTATGAGTCACACTGGTCCTAATTACCTTGCTTGTCCAGAATATAAAACAGGTTTGATGAGGACTCTGTCCATTTCTAGTTGTAAAGAATTCATGAATTTTATCAAGTCATCCTACATCTTGAATTTTATATTGGCACAAAAAACAGGGGTGTGAGAGTCAGGTGATAAAAAGAGCTGACAAGAGCTGAAAATAGTGACAAAATGCCAAAAACATGTTGAAAATGAAAGAAAAGGCTCCAATTAGGACTCTTTTGAAGGCATCAAAAACCTGAAATCAGCTATAAAAAAAAAACGCTCACACCCTGTAAAAAAATGAATTTTGTGGTAAAAAAATGGTAATAAAATTTTGTGTAATTTGCTGTCAAAATAATAATGTAATAGTCTGGGTTAATATGATATATCAGTCTAAACTATGCACACAGGTCAAAACAATTACGCAGCAATTTCTTGGCATTTGATTGTTTTTTGAGTGGGGAATTCATATTGATACTATCACAATCGTGAATAGTATGGACCAGTATATATACATGTATCAAATATTTTGTTACTTTAAAATTAGCCCGAGTTTCATAACTCCATAATTTTACCAAACTCAACATCAAAAAGGACCTATATCTGTTTAACTGCTTCATAATGTTAATAAATCAACAATGTCATGTCTTATCCTGTATTTTTAGGTTTAAAAAAAAATGGAATCTGTTTTAATATTTTTAGGAACATGCAAAAATTGCATCAGAATGGGAAAACAAGAACCATTAAAGTAAGAATTAACGTAATCTATTTCCTATGCATTTACCAGGTTACTGTGTTTAGAAATCATCTCAATACTGAACGACCAAAACAAGGCAATCTAACACCGTGCAAATCTTGTGAAGTATAGCACGCTAGTTGAGCCAGCTTCAATTGAAAGTAAACATTGTCAAATCCGATTGGTCAGCAACGGTCAGTTTCTTTGGTCAGCGATGGCATTGGGTGAAAGGAGGCCCAACATAGATGTGCACAATTCCATTTCCTAAAGGCTCAATTACAACAGATCTATTCATTTGTGAAACACATTTATCACTGCCATTTAATCTGTTTTAAGACTTTTGGTGCTATCTTGATTTGAATTTTCTTGTTCTATTTTCCATTTATCTAAAGGTTGTGTACAGCTAGTGTTTGGTTCTCAGAACTAATACATACATTTTCTAGTGTATGTCAGATTTTGTAATCACATGATTTAACGTAACACTAACTACAACCCTATCAAAATTATGTAACTCTTACAGTATTCAAGACACTCAGTCTAAAATGGATGCTCTTGAATGGGAAGGTTGCAATTTACTATTTAAAAACAATCAGCAGTGTTTTCTCAAAATCTTATCCATCTTAAACTTTTTAAAGATATTTTTATGCAGGAATAATAAAATCCTCTCCTTACTATTCAAAAAACGTGCAATGCATCATAAAAATCTGGTATGTACTAATACATACATTTCAATCTCTTCAAACTGCCACTCTCATAATTGAATACTCCAGAATAAGAACATCCAAACTCCAATAGCTCCCTTCTGTTAATTATATTTAAATTTCTGAAAATGTTTTCACATCACTAAAATAGCATTTCCATGTCAATATCCTAATCATATTATCACATTTGACCTTGTAGTTGACTTGTTTAGACATTGTTAGATAATTGTTATAGTACATAGTTGCTATATTTAAACAGCCATTACAAGAACATCCCAACTCCATGAGCTCCCCTCTGCAACTATATGCTAGGAAAATTATCTAACAATGTCTAACAAAGTCAAGTACAAGGTCAAATGTAACACTATGATTGGGATAAAGACATGGAAATGCTTTCTAGTGATTTGAAAGCATTTTCAGAGATTTATATGCATTTATATTTTACATAACTTAACAGAAGGGAGCTATTGGAGTTGGGATGTTCTTATTCTGGCGTATTCAATTTAAACTTAAACATACATAAGAGTCAACCTAGTAATCCAAATAAAACAAAACTAGAACAAATAAAAATCAGTCATCAGGGTCCTGAAATTATATCTAAAGCTGGCTGCTTCAATCCTATCCGAATTTATCAAAATTGGGTCTGTTGAGTATTATGTGCTCCGTCCGCATTGAGATAAGCTTACTGTGACTGAGATTTACATTTATGTCTATCTCATATAAAATATATCAAACTGATATATTCAACTGATAACAAATATGAATTTTTGTCTTTAAATAACAGGTAAAGAAGATTGAGTTGATCTATAAATTAGAAAACCACATTGTAAAATCAAATATATAGATATAGCATGATAAAGACATGCCAGCGCTTATGAATAAACCGGAGATGGAAGTTATTTTTACCTTTGCTTTGATCAGACAAAATCTGATAACCTTGCTGTCGCCTATCAATCAAGCAGTGTAATATCAAATCCGAAGCTCGTCAACCAACATAGAGGTCTTCAGGGAAAATTGAATGACAATTTGACATCAAATATGACATAATTCAATTGATATTTTTGCAAATCAAATATCTGATAAACTACACAGGCCACTATACTTTATATTTTAAACCAGATTGGTAAAAGTGTAAGGTAAAAATATAGAATTGATGAGAAATATAGGACGAAATGACAAAATTAAAGATATCATCTTACTATAGCATTGGCGTAGCCAGGGGGTGCGGAGAGGGCGCACGCATCCCGAGGGTTTATAACACACAAAAATGGGATAAAGAAAGTAGAAACAATAGGGAAAAATGAAAAAGGTGCAGTAGTCCTAATTACTGCTAATAATACACTTGACAACCCATCAGATACAGGAAGGTGTCCCTAGCGGCCCCCTGGACCCGTCGCCGATTTATTGCGCACCCCGGGGGTACGCAATCCTGGCTACGCACCTGTATAGGGCAAAGATATTGCATTCATATTAATTTTTAAAGTTTCAGTTACAGTGTAAGTATTTATTTTGAAAATCCATGTGGTTGCATCTTTAAACACTGGATTATCCAATGTTTCTGCCACACAAATATAAGATTCAATAATATCCCTTTTGAACACATACCATATTCTTTTGATAATGTTATTGGATTCGCATTCCTAAACCTATTCTTTAACCTACAGAGTAAACATTTTTAAAACCAAGCTGGGATTTTTTCACGACATTAAATTCCATATCACTAACATGAAATAGATTATTTTGATTATATCCCATTTGCATTCACATTCCCTAACCCCTCCTCTTTCAGATTTTCTCAAAATTAATTTGCATCTTAACTTTCAAAATTACATTTTAATTCAAACAAAGTAAAACAATCTATTTTCTTCATTACAATTCATGATTTTCCAACAAACTGATATCACATTAAATACTAATTCAACCCATATGCCTTACTCTGATATTTCAAATGTCAACCAAAGCAACATAGTCTACAAATGGTGTTGAGATTTCACAAAACATTATCATTCATATCCAATTCACTATTGTGCATTTCTAAATACTGCAGACATTTTTCAATCTCGCCTGTCTAATTTCATTAAGTTCTCGTTAACCAAGTGTGCTATATCTTAAGGAACCATAAGTGATTTTTAATATAAATTTCCATATTTTGCGCCATGATTTCACCCCTCCGGCCATATCAATTCAATCTGTGCTTTAAATGACTTACTTTCAGGAGAAAATTTAACCACAAGATTGAAGCCAAATCCATTGGTTTCTGAAAAAAATGGGGCTTGCTGCATAAATGGATCAATGTGGATAAAAATGGATCCAAAAACAATCCAGATTTGTACCGTTACTATTTCAAATTAAGCAGTCATATTTTAATTCATATAAATGAAAAGTTTTCAGTTAGTGTAAATATTTTTAAATTCCATGTGGCTGCATCTTTAAAAATTGGATTATTCAATATGTCTGCCAAAAATATAAGACTTAATAAAAAAAATCACGTTTGAACATATATATACCGTACCCTATTCTCTTGTATGTTAGCTAATTGCATTCACGTTCCTAAACCTCCTCTTCTTTAACCTACAGTATAATTATTATTAACCAGGCTGCATTTTTAAAACTAGAGTTTTTATCACTATTTCCACCGAGAAAATTCAATATCACTAACATCCAATAGATTCTCTTTATTATATCCCATTTGCAATCATGTTCCCTAACCCCTCCCCTCTTTCAGATTTTCTCAAAATTAATCTGCATCTTAACTAATTCAAAGTGACATTTTAATTCGAACAAACTAAAACAATCTATTTTCTTCATTACAATTCATGCTTTCCAACAACGTGAAATCACATTAATACTAATTCAACCCATATGCCTTACTCTAATATTTCAAATGTCAACCAAAGCAACATAGTCTACAAATGGTGTTGAGATTTCACAAAATGTTATCATTCATATCAAATTTACTATTGTGCATTTCTAAATACTGCAGACATTTTTCAATCTCGCCTGTCTAATTTCATCAAGTTCCTGTGAACTAAGTGTGCTATATCTTAAGGAACCGTAAGTGATTTTTAATATAAATGTCCATATTTTGCGCCATGATTTCACCCCTCCGGCCATATCAATTCAATCTGTGCTTTTAATGACTTACTTTCAGGAGAAAATTAAATCGCAAGATTGAAGCCAAATCTATCAGCTTGCTGCGTAAATGGACCAATTTGGATAGAAGTGGATCCAAAAACAATCCAGATTGGTGCAGTGTTTATTTCAAATTAAGCAATCAAAATTAAGCAATCATCATTGCATTCATATATGTGAGAGCTCGTATGGTCTAGTGGAATAGTGCAGGACACTGAATCAGTAGGTTATGAGTTCGAGCCCCACTACGGCCAACGGGTTATGCCCTTGGACAACATTTAATCTTGATTGCTTCGTCGACCCGAGCGATATTGAGGAGCTGTTATGGGAACTATTACAATCTAAGTGTGGATAGGGTGTGCACTTGGCCGGTGACTCCTAGTTGAAGCTAAATGATTGTGACGGTGACCTGACGGCAGCGTAATAATAGGCAGCAGCGCTCTGAGAATTAAAACAAGTTTAGTAGTGCTAAACAAAAGCTCTCTATTATTAATTATCATTATAAATGGAAAGTTTTCAGCTAAAGTGTGAATACTTTTGAATTCCATGTGGCTACATCTTTAACTAGAATACGCGGTTCTCGGGCCGCGCGGTTCTCGACACAGAGTGTCGATCACGATGCCTCCGCCTTCCACCTTTGTAATCGGACTAAGTTGA
>JXSR01S016401.1:20166-31792 GCA_000969725.1 Ophiothrix spiculata | reverse complement strand
TTACTGCTATACATATTCTGGTCGGATTCGATATCTGTCATCAGTTGCTGCAGCGATTGCTGAAGTCGTAGAAGGAACAATACCTGCAAATATCATAACATGCACATTATCTCTTGTACTTGAAAAATCTCATCAATATGAAATACTTTTATGAATTCATTTCAATTAATCCATGGTTGTGCTGGAGTGACTTACTTATTGGCTATTCTAGCTGAAAATCTTAAAAACATGTTAATGCCTTCCACAGGGCTGTTCCACAATTGACCTTTCTATCTCTTCCTATTCCAAACAGAATAGGAACAACAATGCCTTCCCTGATAGTCATCTGATGGACCTGATGCAAATGGAATTTCAACAATTTCCATACCCTGAACTGGAATAAAGGCACAAAGCCAACTGGACTTCAGATTTCATTCCCAACTTAAAGTGTCCCATTTTGATAAGCCTTCTAAATAGGTAATTCATCTGGAATAGCCCAATTAATCTTTCTAAAAACATTTAAATTGTTGACTCACTGATTAAATCATTTAAATAAAGTATGCATTGTAAGAATGAAACTGACACATATTTGGGCAAATCGGACAATTTCTCATGCCAGTTAAAAACAGTTCAACAATATTGCCTACATCTTACATAAAAACAAAACTAGATTCTAACCACCCCAGTGAAATGTCTGCATGAATCTCACTTACAGGGCAGAGTTCAATTACCTGATAATGTTGTACTGTTAATTTGATTTGGCCTGGAGCCTGTACTATGTAATGAGCATCTGCCAGTGAGTCTGTTCCTAGTTTGCCTGCTAGTGCGTGATCAGATCCACCAACGAAGGTTGAGGTTTCGCTGCCCAATGGCGATAACACCGATGTTCTTGAACTGGAGCGCAATACTTGTCTAGCAAAGATGAATATAGTAAGAATACAGTTTTGTGATTAGATGCAATTGAAACATTAAACAGTATGAAATTAAAAATCTCTGTACACATTTTCATGTCAAAAATGAAATTACAAAGACTTTTTTATCAAGAAATGAAACTTATATTAAGAGATATAAAATGAGAAATAGATTAGTTCACAATTAGCTCATAGTTGTTTATAATGCTACTTGATAATTTGCAATAGTGAGAAAATATGTTAATGAAATAGCCTAAAATGGGTTAGTATTCATGTGAACCTAAAAAATCTTAGGCCACAACAATATATAAAAGCAGATAATCCATGCTTACGTCAGAGGGCCTCATCCATTTTTTAAAGCAAAAGTGTCCAAGTAACAGGACTTGAATAAACCCAAAGGCTCCAATCCGATGGCCTCTGGTACCCTTGCATTTGGACTTAATACCTCAGACCTCCCTAAAGATTTGATATAGGTGAATGCTAAATGGCCTTGATGCCCAATTCAGATTTATTAACTTGTGGCCTTAACATGGGTACCACTCAAAATTCCTAATTCAAACCCAAACATACAATAACTGAATCCACATACCTGTAAGACTCTGCATCACCTTCTGCATCACTTAACCTAGTAGAACTCATCATGCTTCCGGCATCGCCTACACTCAGATCTTCAAAGGAACTATTCATATTCCCTCCAGAAGATCCTCGGCTTCCAACAGATCCAGGTGGGGAATTCTCCTCATTGAACAAGGATCGATCTCTATTTGCATTGATTGGCTTATGATTTGAAGAAGCTGATTCCAACAGGTCTACAGTCCCTACATCTGTACGTGATTGGGACTGACTCACGCTGGGTGGAAGGTCCTTAGAAGGCCAACAGGCCCAGATATTTAATGTGAATGGATCTAGTAGAGGGACAAGTCTGTCTTTTGAGCTAGCCATACCATGGAAATCAGCCCATATCTGTTCAATCTTAACACTCCAAATGTCATTCACTGCATCAGGTCTGAAGCTGTGTGTCGTCAGCTTAACAGGGCCAAGATCGGGAAAATCCTGACCACCTTGCGAGTCTTGATGTGGGGTCCGTGGTGATCCAGGTACTGATCCGTTTGGGGTAAGATCAATATTTGTCGGTCTCAGCTGGCATTCTTTGGGTATATAGAAATTGGGTTCATACGCATGCTGCCAGAATAACTGTGGTAATGGGGTTAAATCATCTGCTTGATTTGGGAAAGAAGTCATGTTTTGATAAAGTTTCATGCCTTGGAAATGTTGGAGAAGTCTGGAGAGCTCTGGACGGGGTGAGCTGGTTCCTGTTCGACAGTTAGTTGCTGTTAGTTGGGACATCTGTATACGGAGTTCTTGGGGTCTGTCTGGTTGCCCCTCAACTGGACACTCAGCAGGCAGAATAATCTGCATGGACATTTTGAAAACAATTAAGTATGTTATAATAGTTTCCCTCACAAGTTGTACAGAATTTAACTGCAATTCTATTGAGTCAAAAATCGAAAATGTATACTTTTATCAGTATTACTCATTGTCATCTGTCAATGGATCACTTTTAATAAAGGCCATTTGAGACTAACTGCTGCTTTATCGGGTGCAGCAGAAAACCATGTCTTTACCATTTTGTTGTGTATATGCTTTGCACCATTGTGACCAAAATGACAGGGTAATCAATTTCTTGGCTAGACTTGCTGGACTATTGCAAAATGTTTCAATTATTCTGATGTCAGAGGCTTTTTAATGAGAGTAAAACTTATTCCAGCCTATCTTACAACTTAACCTTATATGACCTTTGACCGTGGTGACTTTTGACCATATCAGCAATAATTCATCTCCCTTTTTCAAGGAGGGGGATAAAAATATCTTGTCATCTTATGGGCTTACCGTTGGCATGAGTGAATCAAATCTAATGTCCATGTGATCTCTTCCTTCTCTTTCTGGAACATATGTATCAGTATCAGGCTGTAGGGGAAAATGAAATCAAAATGAATACTAGCTGCTTACAATATATAAAAGCTAAGAGAATACAGGAGATAGGTCTAATAATCAGCCTGATGTAGAAAACTAAAATGTTTCCCAAACATTTACCTTTGTTGGTGTTTTCGAAACAAGAAATTTAGCTGGTAATAAAATAAAATCTGAGGAAAATCTTTGATCTAATTTTCCAAATCCTATTTTTATAATCCAAACACTACTTTCTACAAACTTGTAAATATTAGCAAATCTTCATGAGATCTGGGTAAAAAGTTAGGTAATTTAGTTGTTATTTACGGTGTGTTATGACAAGATATTGAGTAATGAATAGTACAACTTACTAAGGTTTGTAGAACATTGGAGACAAACTGGTTTAACCATAGCACAGATGTGTAGTCTAGTTTAAATTGCACTGGGTTGAGCTGCACAAAGGCAACCGGTGAAGGAACTGTCAAAACAAAAGCGAATTGTTCATTTAGTTACCACATTACAATACAGCTAGGTACAGACAACTATCTTAAACGCAATCTTAACTCTTTTCTCACTGCAAAGTTTAAATGTAAACAGGTGGAGACTCAGATTCAAGCCTAAGACCTTTCACATTTGATGCCAAGGTAGGCATCCAACCTGGCCAGTGCAGTGCTGCCTATAAGGCAGTGATTTGGTGTTTATATTATATCATATTTCCTTCTTTCCCCCTTCCCCCCGTTCCACTTTTGAGGAGCATGTGTGGCTGAGTAGATAAACCGCCCGTCTCGTAAACCAAAGGTTGTGAGTTCAAGCCCAGCTTGTGTCAAGGTGTTGTGTCCATAGACAAGGCATTATATCCTCATTGCCTATGGGGGTGGATGTTTGTAAAGTTGTTTCATTGTAGCAATATTGGTGCTAATTAAGCTGCAGACTAAATATTGTATTGTGTTTGTTTCAGTGTGTTTAATAATGAAATGTCACAATAAGAGTTTGAAATAAATCATAATTATTATCATTTACCCCCAAAACCATCTATTTTCATCTCCTTCCCCACACTCTTCTCAAGACACATAATCAACTCAGTCATTTTCTTGATTCTCTGAAGCAGGAATGTGAGATTTCATTGTGCCAATAGGCTTAGTTTCATATCCAGAATCTAAATCTTTTTGCAACATTACGGTTTGTTTTCAAGTAAAACATACTAGCATAATCTAAATTTCATTAAAAGTCTCATTTATCTGCTTGGTTTCATTTAATTAGTAATTAGTATTCCACAAATATTTTGGTTTTATCACTCGTTTCAAATTGATCTAGATAAGAAACATGTAAAAGGCATATTAACTAATATAGTAGATAATTAAAGAAACTGCTCTTTTGTATATATTTAATCAATATTACAGTCTATTCCATATACTGACCTGGGAAGTCCAGCTCATTAGGGAAGTAAAACGATAAGTACTCGATGTGAAGTGATGGCATCTCTTCCGGTAGACAGAATGTAGCTTTGTCTGACTTCAGCAACACCTGTTGGCCGGAAGCTTGGCTCTCAGTTCGGTTCTTGCCTGTCTGGACACAGTTAAATTTAAAGTCCCGTATCCTTAGTACTGCACCGTGTGACATCAGTTTGACTGACTGTTTAGGCATGGAAGGCTGTCTCGTTGACCCTTGACCTTTGGAGCTTTGACCTTTATCTTGTGGAGTGTTACTTGAAGATTTTGATTGCTTCAAGGAACCTGAAAGATGAGATTAAATGTTTTTGTGTAAGTGATAATGTTCGAATACAAGCAAAATCATACCAGGTAACCAGATATAGCAATGGTGTAAATTGAGGGTTTAAAATTAAGCAAAAATGCACCCTGGCCAGAATATTCTGGATTAGAGAATGAGCAGAGCGATCAAGTATAGAAAGAAAGGAATGACATTTTATACTTTGCCTTGTAAGTTTTATGTATGCATATGCGAATCAATAATGGCTTGCGATTTTGAACAAAACACTAGTGCCATTTTTCATTACAGTTTCAGACTACATATTTAATTTTATATGATGAATATTCACCAAAATATTAACAACTTAACCAGGAACCTGAGGAAAAATGCTACCAAAACATAAAACTCAAATTTAAAACCAATGCAGAAAGCCATTGCAAAATTCATATCCCTGTGAAATATAAAAAAGGTAATGCAGAAAATAATGCTTTGTACAAGTGAAAAAAAAAAAGTATTTTGTATTTCATTTTAAAATTCAATAGGAGGGAGACTTCAGCAATGTAAGAGGAATTTCATATAATTCCAGAATATATGGTTTTAAAAAGTATTGCTATGGACCAAGGTTAGACAAATACAAGAAATCATTGACAAAAATATTTGGATGGATATTAAACATTGAAAAAGAATTGCCACATATTTCCACAATATATTTCCAGAGTGTTTCTTTTTTTCAGCTTTGCACCAACACCAATGCAAGATTTAGAATGGAAAATGCAATATCTAGAAAATGGACATTTTGAAAAGATTGTATGTATGATAAAGAATTGAATAACCATTGTCTGCCTTGTCACAATCCACTGCATCACACAGCCGGTTTTCAACAGCAGTCACTGATTCATCTCCTACCAGTCGACCAGGATGAAAGATATCATCTGGAATGGTTGAAAAGTGCAGTAAATGCTAGAAAATTATACATCAAATTAAAAAATACTGATCGATTATGAAGTATATAATTATCAAGTTCTAGTATTAGAGATAGTTGAAAAATTCATTTTGACAAATCCAATGAAAATTTAAGTGAGAAAGATATTGTACTCACAATTAGTAACATTTCATCAACTAGCATTTGAACTTCATCAGACTGGCGACCAAATCTACTCTGTCTGTTGGTTTTATACTTCTTGACAGCTGCCGTAGAGGGCGTCAAGATGATTTGGTCGTAGATGTTGTTTTACTTGTAGGCCCCCTGTCTTTGTTAAATGTCAAGAAGTATAAAACCAACAGACATAATGGATTTGGTCGCCAGTCTGATAAAGTCAACTGCTAGATGAAACGTTACTAATTGTGAGTACAATACCTTTCTCACTTTAATTTGCATTGGATTTGTCAAAATGAATTTTTCATCTATTTATACCAACAATCCAGATGAACCTATTCAAAGATTTAAACAAAAAAGTATTAGAGATTTTTCCAACTTTGTAACTGATTTTTTGACTGGATGAGCATTTGAAACACCATGGATATACGAAGTAGAAAAATGTATGAATACGGTGTTGCAAACATACATGGGTGTCAGACGGAAAATAAAACTGGTACAGCCCCTGGTACAAATGGTACGACTGCGCACTTTAGTTATCACAATACAGATCCAACTTTTAATTAGCCCCACAAGAATTTTGTGAAAAGTTGAACAGGCCAACAAGGTTCCGATGCCCTGCAAACATAGGTAGCAAACTCAGTCCACCAGGTATATCAATGGTAACTTTTCCTTGCAAATTTGTACATTTAATACTGAAAAGTGAAAATGAAATTAAAGTCTTGAGCAAGTATTTTGGACAACTACCTTAATTTCACTCTCAAGTCGAGTAGAAGTCAGTATTTGGGGAAGCAGGTAGCGCAGCGGTTATTCTTTGCTTTGTACCAATGAGCCCAGGGCTGTTGTGGGTTCGATCCCGGTCTCGGCACTATAAGTGCAATTGGTTGCCAGTCCAAACTTACTTCCACAGGTTTTCCTCCAGGGGCTCCAGTTTTCCTCCTGTATATAAAACGGGCAAATAAATCTGACCGGACAGAGGCCCCTGATGGAAAGCAGTGCTAGACACTGATGAGGCTATCCTCTATTGTCATTCAGTCGTTAAAGCCTCACCATTTGCCTAATGTATCATTGTTAGTCTAACTCTTACCTCTACTTTCCTTGGGACTTTTGCTTTCTTTTTGACCTTTGTCCATCGGAGCCATCGGAGCTGTTGATGTTGTCGGCGTTCTTATCAGTCGATGTAGTTTCTCTAGCTGCTTCCTAGTACTTGCATATTGCTGCTTGAAATGAGCCAATAATGTGTGGATCCACTTGTCTGAGATCTTCATGGCCTCATCAAAATACTCCCAATGATTTCTATTACTACCTATACGGTTAAAACAATATAAATTAATACATTGTTGAGATTGGCAAAAACGAGGGTAACAAAAATGAAATCAGAAGAGCAAAAGTTGAGTCTTCCGCAGCTCAGACTGTCTCAATCTTGTTAATCAATCAGGATAAAAGATCAGTGAAGCTAACAAATAATAAAGTTTAAATTAATTAATAAGAATGAATAAGATAACATAATTCTTAACATTAATAAAAACTTGAAATTTCCAAGAAATAAGGAACAAATCGGTAGAGTGCATATACCAAAAGCGTGCACGATTTCCTAATACAAAGCCTCAAAGGCACAATTGAATGGCAGTAAATGACAGTTGAGATATGTATTGGTTAGTCTGCACAGCTAGTGGGCATATGTTGTTTGATTGGCACTGGTTACATTAACTCTTTCACTGCGGAAGCCGCTCACAGCAGCTCGCAAAATTGTGCATGATTGGCCGGAATTTATTTCCGGCGTCACTATAAAAATATCTGTTAAACAATTTTGGCAAAAAGAATAAGGCTGGCGCTCTACAGCTACATAAGTGAATACCCCCATGGTGCTCTGAGCAGCTTTCCATCCAAAGAGAGCGTTTTCTGAAAATTGTATTCCGGAGCGAAAGAGTTAAGATTCAGTTGTCATATTTTGTAGATATTCAAAGATATAGAATAAAAGTTTCATTGCTCTGTGTGAGCTCTAATCTACAGTATCTTCCTGGCTGAGATTTCCCCCTAAATTCCCAGCTACAGAGTGTCCACGAATGATTTATACCCGGTTTCAAAAAATCAGAAAAAGTATTAAAACATAACTTTTCATAAAACCAACAGCTTTTCTACATTAGTGGATAAGTCTTCTACATTTTCCATAGGTTTCATCAACATATCATGCTTCATTACTTTGTGCGATGACGTAATTGAAATTTGATGCAAACAAGGTTTTGATCTGTACAAATATTCATGCAGGTATAATTAATATGTGTAGTATGCTCACTTACTGATGCTTACTGATGCTTTTAAAGTTTAATGAATACACCTTGACCAAATTCAAATCTTGATTCTTACCCTCTAATTTTCTATGATCTACAAAAAGCATTTATCTTGCAGACTTCTGATTCTATTCCTACTTGGAAGAGTGGGATATGGTCTTAATCAGATATGGATCAGGACACCATATTGGCCGACAACCACAGTTGAGGAACCACAGTTCTGTTGATTATGTCAACTTACTTCCCCGCGTTGAAGTTTCCGTTGGCAAAAAATGATCCTAATATTGAGTTGTTACCCATATTATACCCACCCAAACTACTAACCTCTGGTTTTCATTAGAAATGTCAAATGTAACGTTTCTTGGTGGGTTTTTCTTAGGCACGTAACATCTTACAAAGCTGTTCAAGCGTAACCAAAATCACTGTTTCTTTCTCAAGGACACTCGATATCCATCACAGTCAATAAATAAAAGCTGATTGTATTTTACGCTTTACTTTAGAAACGTAACATATTTTAGAAAGGTAAAAGAGTTAGTTTTAACTTGAATGTTTAATTTGAACATTTCTCTGATTACAAAGTTATTTATTCGCAAAATATACCCTGTTTGGAAAAAACGCTATAACTTTCCACAGGAACATACAATTTGAAAAATTCAAAATTCTTCAGAAACCTAAAGACACGTTTAACTTGAAAATTAACAAGATTTGACCAAAACTTTACCCACTGCTCCACAAAAAAATCTGATAGCCGGGTATAAATAATTCGTGGACACTCTGTATGTTTCAGCTATACCAATAAATTTGTTGAAATCAATTAAAGCCCTTACTGCTAAAAGGGGTCAGATCACAATTTGAACATTTGAATAAAATGGCAAAAACTACCTTATGGTAAATCAATAGGATTTATGAAATTGCTGAACCAAATGCCTCTCATTGAATTATTTTGCATCTAAACATAGATAGAAGATACTGAAAGATATCTTATATCTCAGGTATTGGTAAAAACTCAAACTTCATTATTCTGTGACCTGACCCATAATTGAAAACAGGAATGCAAAACTGAACCAAGTCCATGCTGCCCTACCCAGACAAAAGGAAGTTAAATATTGATCATTGTATCCTGTATATGTCTTGAAGTATGCAACAAGCAGCCGATTAACACCCATAGACCAATATGACCATACACGGAAATAAATAATTCTGTACATTTTGAATTATAACAACTTACCCAATCATGTTGAATATTCAAATGATCTTATATTCAAGATTTGTCCATTTAGATGCAACAAAATTAACCTAACATTAACACCAAAATCATGAAAGATTCTTGTACCAAATGTAGTAATATGCAGTGCTTTGGTCTTAATCAATCCTAATCAATCATTGTAGTCTTTTACACAATACAAAAGCAACAGATCACAATGTTGTAGAATACAAGGGATATGCTTTGGATCTGGTAACAGAGTCTGATTGCTTGTTGCATACTTCAAGGTTTATAGAATATAGGACAATATACTCTCCTTTGGCCATGGGCCCTTGGTGGGAAATCATGGAATTGGGTTGGTGTTGCTTTCCTGTATTCAATTAGAATAATCTATAATAGAAAAAAGATCTTTAATTTGTGGTCTACCAAATTCTACAAGTAATTTAAACACCCAGATACAAAGAGGCCAAGCTATGAAGTGAAATTAACTAGCAATTTAGAATTAATACAAGGCAAAATACAAAAATACCTTCTGAATTTTATACCATTTGACAACATTATAAAATGTATCCCACTATATGAATCAACAAGTTCTTCTCAGTGAACCAACTATTACATTTTCCTAATATAACACCTTAAAAGCTCAGATTTAGCTCATTATCATTATAAACCAGGAGTAAAATATATGCAATACTATACACCAAAATGGTCCTTTTGAGTATTTATATGAAGTTACCATACAGCTTTTGGACACTTTAAAGCATGAACCATCACAACCAAACTTCTTTTGTAAAAGTCACTACTTAAAATAAATTGCTATTTTTCCCAAATGAAAATATAAATAAGATCCTCATAAGCCTATGATTAGTATTGGAGCTTAATTTGACTTGATCTTAAAACCCAAAGACATTTTAGAGTCGGTTTCACAAAACATTTTTAAAACATGGAACCTAGCAATGTAGTTACTTTCCACACTTTCAAATACAACTAATATTTCAAATAGAGAATATTACTAAAATGACATTTACACTAAAATAACAGAAGAATACAAGAGTAATCGTAGAAGAGAGAGTTAAATTTCATACACATCAAGGAAATTGCAACACCTAAAGTCGTTACCATAAAAAGTGAAGCACTATCATCATGATCAACAGCTTACAAGATGAAGACTGGTCTTCAATTGGTTCAGACCAACCAAGACTGATATATCATTTTTGTAACATTTTTTTATCAAGCAGGTTCCGTGACATGCTTTTTGGACTAATTACATATATTTTAACTAAATCCAGACTTACACATATGGATGATGTGCATGATTTAATATTATTTATATATTTCTTGTGAAGTTCAAGTTTAATGACGGCGAAGTTTTACAGCAAACTGTAATTACACATTAATATCAAACTCAGAGAAAAAACAGTTTAGCAAAAAGAACAATATTCCGACATTGTAAAACGAGAGCATCAATGATGCAGATGCTTCCCACTCGTTTTTAACCATGTGTATGATCAGAAAATATGTAAAGTTAGAGGTGAAAATTTGACCATTCTCTCGGCCTTTTGACTCCAAGGGACAGTTCAAACAACAGTCACCATTGACACTTTTGATCACTCGTCTAAGACGAGCAATTAATTTGACACCTTAACCAATAAAATTGGACAAAGTTGAAATTTTTTTTTGACCTTTGACCCCAAGGAAAATGTCGGACGATGGGGTCACCATTGAAACTTGGCAAAATGGATTGCTGGTCCTAGACGACAATTACACCTTAACCTTTGAAATCAGACAAAGTTGAAAATTTGACCTTTTTTGAACTTGACTCCAAGGGAAAAGTGGGATGATGAGGTCACCATTGACACTTTTAATCTCTGGTTCAAGATGAACAATTTGACACCTAACCTTTTAAATCGGACAAAGTTGAAAATTTGACCGACCTTTTGACCTTTGACCTTAAAGGAAAGAGGTGGGACAAAGAGGTCACCATAGACACTTTTGATCCCTTGTCCAATACGAACAATTTAACACCTTAACATTTGAAATTGGAACAAGTTGAAAATTTGACCTTTCTTTTGACCTTTGACCCCTAGGGAAAGGTTGGACTACGGGGTCACCATCAACATTTTTGATCCCTGGTTTTAGATGAACAATTTGACACCTTAACCTTTGAAATCGGACGAAGTTGAAAATTTGACCTTTCTTTTGACCTTTGTCCCCAAAGAAAAGATGGGACGACGAGGTCACCTTTGACACTTTTGATCCCTGGTCCAATACGAACAATTCAACACCTTAACCTTTGAAAATTTGACCTTTCCTTTTGACCTTTGACCCAAAGGGAAATGTTGGACGATGGGCTCACCATTGAAACTTTTGATTGCTGGTCATAAACGAACAATTTGACACCTTAACCTTTGAAATCGGACAAAGTTGAAAATGTCACCTTTCTTTTGACCTTTGACCTGAAGGGAAAGGTGGGACAGAGAGGTCACCA
>JXSR01S016400.1:27884-61569 GCA_000969725.1 Ophiothrix spiculata | reverse complement strand
ATGTATACTTTTATTAACTTTAAGCACTTTGTTAAAAAGTTATGGTACAAAATAAATTTGCAAAAATGTAACATTGAGTGAGGTGCTTACACCCCTTAAATTAACTCGCTATGCTTATATTGCCGACACTTTTTTCAATGTTCGAATTCCCATGAGGAACCATGCTTAAAACACTTGGAGTTGTTGAATAAAGTGCTGAGAATGAACACAATGCGCAAAGAAAACCAGGTGCTCCAACGTGGACGGCTATGGCAAGCCAAAAGGGTCATTACTCGTTGTGACAACGCGTTGCTTTCTAAACCAACGCGTTGCTTATTCAGCCAATTAGAATAAAGTAAAAGCTACGCGTTGTATTCTAAAAGCAACGTGTTGTATTCTAAAATCAATGCGTTGTTTTAGTAAATACAACGCGTTGGTTTCAAAAGCAACGCGTTGCTTTTGAATTTAATACAACGTGTTTTGAAAGAGCCAATCACGTAACAGCCAGCCAACAGTCAGAATGGCATCAACAAGACGGACTATACAAACGAATCATGAAAGGAGAGCAGGTAGTGCGGCAGGAACCATGATTATTCGGCGATTATCAGCTGTTGTATCGGACTGTCAGCGTTTAATATCATCAGATATGGTTCCACAATCCACAAAAGATAGTTGTCTGACAAGGTAAGCCTAGATGGAAAATGTTTTTGTTTACCATACCACGTTGTAGAATCATGAGAATACGATTCTTAACTGCTTTTGCAAATTGCAGATAGTGATTTTTCAAGTTTTTGGTTGATACTTTTTTAAAGTATGGAATATTTAGATTGAGTCTTGAGTTCTGTAACTCCTATTGAAGCTTGAGGATGCTTGTCCAAGGAGTGTGCTATGCTGTGCTGACGTGCTCAATGTGCTAAACTATGAAAATGGTGCAAGTGCATTTCCGTGATGGTTGTGAATAACAGGTAAGGTCAATATTGTCACCTCAATATTGTGTTGATATTATAACGCAAGGGTAAGGTCGTGTAATTATTACTTTAGCAAATCCTTAGTAAACGTTGATAAAGAAACAGTAAAACATTATACAGAGTCCTATTAAAACTGCGAGAGCTACTAGAAGGAGAATTGTTATTTTTATGGAAGTAACATTCTATTTTAGTTCAATTCTATGCTTTCTGTCACCGAGTTTATGCATCTTTGTATTGACCATCTTATTTCATTTTCTGTATCTTTTTTTATTTTCTTGCTTTTAATGCAGTTGATTGTTCAAGGATATCAAGATTATGGTGAGCGGCAGGTGCCCGACAGTTCGTCAGTTCAAATGTTTTGTTAAGCCATTACTTATCCTATTCACTGGAGTCAATAAGTATAGATAATCCCCACTTGAGAAATTGCAATCCTTGACAGTCCTTTTGTGTTTACACGATAGAAAGCACAACTAAAAATCTCTAGGCGTTATGCTTTTCGTCGAAGAAAATAGCCTATCCTATACTTTGATTGACAGGCCTCTTTTGTACGGTAAATTAATTCGATACTTCTATTGTCATTTACGATTTAGTTAACAAAATCCTTTGTCCTTTAATGAGATAACGGACAGAACATTTGAACTAGCTAAGTGTCACATACTAGAATGCTTAATGTCATATATAGATGACATGGGAAATCCACAATGGCAAGGTTGTGCATTTGGGATTGTTTATAAATCTCTTTGTAACAAGATGAGAAAATAAACGGGAAAAACTTTCAATTAAAGGTGTACGCTCCTATTTCAACATGTTAATAATTTACTTTTAATTTTGTAAGCTTTTACCTTAAAGAAAATTAGCACCTCTGGGGATTAAGTTGCTATGTAAATAAATAAGAAATAGAAGATATGCATATAGATTAATCTTACTTTTAATATCATACCTCTAAAACTATAAATAATTTGGAGGTGACATTATTTATTAATTCGGTATGAAAACAAAGAAATGTAGTCTATCTGCAATACATCAAAATACCAGGTATGTAAATAAATAAAAATAGAAGATAGGCATATAATTTTACGTTTTATGTCATATCTCTAAAGCTATAAATAATTTGGAGGTGACATTACTTATTAATTACAGTATGAAAACATAAAAATGTAGTCTATCTGCAATATATCAAAATACTAGGTGTCCCAAAACAAAAAATGGTCACATATATGGAAAATCGACCCTGTGCAAAAGCTATAGTAGTTAGAGAAACAAAACTTTGCGCAAAATATTAGTATTACAACCCTCTTATAAATACTCATAAATGTTATTATCACAGCATTATCAGTTTTTGAGTTATCGATAAAGGTAGATACCTATGTCATGAACGCATTTATTCAAAATTTATCAAAATTATAAGCATACACGTTTTGTGGTATTTTAATGTGCAATCTTTTTTCTAACTGATCGTGTAGAATTATAATTTATATTGATTAAATCAAATGTTGTACAGTTTTCAATGAATAATCATTAACTCTCTTCCAGTATAATTATGTTTTATGCAAATTAGGAATAGCAACATTCATTCGCAAAATTCCGATCGACATTTAGAAATAACATATGAATCAGTAGTCATTTTGCCCGAAATCAGATTTCGACCCAAATTTAAGGACCTGAAGTAATTTATGACGTTATAATTACGTAACAGCTTATCGGAGCTTAGTGATTTTGGTATCAATGGAAATAAGAGACCCTACTCTATACTATGGCATAAAGCATTCAAACTTTGGGCTCTCAATTGCAATTTCAAGTTTACATGGGGTTGAACGAGGGTTAAAATTACATCAAATGAACATGCTTACGATTTTGTTGAATTTAAAAAAAAAACGTTTCTAACATAGGTATCTATCTTTGTTAATTATTTAAAAAATAACAATGCTGTGATATTAAAATTTTTCATCTTAGGTATGTATCAAAAGTTATGCAAAGTTTAAATTCCCTATGGTATTTGCAAACTATCATTTTTCTACATGTAACCATTTGGGACACCTGGTACATAGTTGATTTAAAGGGCTTTTTTAAATTCTCCATATCTTTGGACTGGAATGGTAAAATGAAACGGGACAAAAAGCATGTTGTAGAGTAATTACTCTACTTTTGAAAAACATATATTACTATGATTTAATCTTTTGGCAACCATTTTTTACTATTTTTTATTTGCTCGTTGCATTAATATTGGGACAAGCTGTAGAATTGCATGCAAATATGTAAATCACACAATGACAAATTCATATTCAAACGGTCAACATCTTGTCATCCTAGAAATGATTAAAATGCGAACATATATTAGGTGCTATTGAACATGTAGACTGCATTTGAAAGCTGAAAGCAGCACGTAGATGTACGTTGCCCCGAGAAAAGCACTTCATACAATTTCATCAATGTCAAATGATCTTACACAGAAGGCCGTGTAAAGAACCTCAACTTGTGACTCTAATCCACTAAAAAGTTTAAACAGCAAAAATATCAGACAAAGTGACTCTAAAAATGCATTAGTATACAAATATTTAATGCCTGAGAGTGCAATAGTACAAAATATATCATGAGGTCAAATTTGGACTTTTCTATTTCACGAGGCGCAGCCGAGTGAAATGGATCAGTCCAAATTTGACCGAATGATATATTTTGTATTATTGCACGTACATAGGCATTCAATATTTGTTTTATATCATGATATCACACAGGTTTGTTTCATACCGTGCAATAGTACAAACTATTGCATGGCTCAAATCACTGTAATCATGATATAAAAGGGATTATATATACATATTCGCTTACCCAGAGATACATTGATGGGGTTGAAATCTATACAACAAATGATTCCTAAATGCATTTCATATCTTTGGTATCAAATTTAACTCTAGTCACTTTGCATGATTGGTTTTTCATGTGCATTTTGTAGCTTAAAGCCGGGGAACTACCATTGCTTTGCCTTTGCGTACATTCAATTATTCATGTCGATGCATAATGTGATTTTTTTTAAGGTGGAGGCTTTTAAAAGTAGGCACGACGGTCGTTGGCTTCCGTGAAGGATCCCTTTCATATTATTTTATTAGATAAACGATTGAGAGAAGTTCTGCAATACTCAAATCCTGATGTAAAAAAATTATTATATTATATACAGTGTGTCCCAAAAAATCCGTAAACTTTTTGCATGTAAATTTTTCCTGTAAAATAAAAAGATTCAGTTCAATTGGTTTAATCTATACCCGTAGTTATGCTTTATCAAAAATTATTGATGCAATTTTTTATTGTCATTGATCAGCTCACTCATCCGTTACGATTTTTATAAATTCAAAATTTTCATAATCTCTTATCTATGCTAAAAATTAAGCAATCTATGAAAAAGATACATGAGATCGGTTTTTAAAGGCGACTCAGTTTTCTTCCAATCAGAAACACCCATTTTTATCGCTAAAACCGATTATTGCCTTACCCAAGTTTAAAGATCACAAGGCAAGAAGATTTGATGATATGTACCTTACCCTGAAATGACAAAGCGGAAGTAAATGATATCAATTTCAAGTTTAAACTGTCTATAACTATTTATATGGAGTGAACGAGAAAACTGTATTTTTCTGTAAGCTTAAACTTGTTATTTTTTTCATAGGTTATAATAATTAACAAATCAGAAACTTTTTTTCCTTTTGGTATATTCGTGAAATGCATTACAATGGAAAGTAAAAATGCTTTTCTTCAGAAGTAAATTGTCTTCATTTTCTATAGTTTGCAAGGTAGAATCGGTCGATTGATGACTTGATAAAGTATGGGTGAATATTTCATGTCGACAATTGAATATATTTCAATACGTGCCATGTCAACCGCATTCAGTCAAAGTAGTTGAAAAAATGTTATTGATGAAAGAATTGTACCGTGTAGAGAGCATAAGTGTATCTTTCAGCAGAGCATCAACATCACATTATAGTGGTGTGCATTTATTGACAAAGTGGAAAGCAAGCGACACGTCTTTTAATGTTGATTCTACGCCTTTATAGGTGAAGCATCAACACTTAAACGCTTTTTACGAAAAAATTGTTGCTGCTTGAAGTAAAGAGCATGACGTTTAATGTACCGTATACACTTAAAATGTTGAGTAAATATACAAACCCAAAAATCAGACTTAAAAAAGGAACATGGTCGGTAAAGTTTGGTACATCCTGAATCTAGCGTCATCGTGTAACTGTTTACTGTGGCAAAATGGCAACTATTCCAAAATCTGATTACATTACTGTTTTGTCTGATATTTATTCACGGTCTTGCGTGTTGAAATAGGAATGATTATCAAGCTTTTATTGGTCATAAACATCATTTCCTTGGCTGTGGTGGTTTTTCATGTCGCTACGGACATGCACAAACTATAGAGCTGCGTGTGTAGGTGATAACATGAAAAATGCCAAGTGCAGTCAAGCCGTAATCGAAATTATCAAAGAATTCAATGGAAACATTTGTTACATGTAGTCTGTACACCAATTTCTTTAAAGCAAGCCTCCTACAACGTTAAGGCCTACAATCTCAACTAAGCCATCGGGAATTTTTAACATTCAGCCACGATTTTCTCATCAATTTGACGGGGCAGGGACTTCGTCAATTGGACGATCCCAAAATATCATCAAAATTTGGTAGCATCGGTCCGTAAATAAGTAACTAAATGTTTGTTACTCTGTAGATTGTGTTAAATACTATCACGCAAGTGTAATTCTAGCTATAATTGACAAATTCAACATAAATTTCACCCACCCGTAAATTCATCATATATGGTTTAGATTATTTCAAAATTAAACAATTGAAGAGAAGCTATAAAAAGTAAACATATATTTCACCTAAATCAGAATACTTTTGAATGAATATTATCTTAGCATTATTATTCTATTAGTTTTAAGCACAATGTATAATTCGATTTGTTGTTTCTAACATGTATTTTGTACAATTTATATGATATTGTTTCTTTGTTTACATTTAACATGTTCAATATAGGAGCGTGATATAGAGGAAGTGGTGACCTGTAAATGTATACGTAGGTATGTATTAATGAATTTGTAAGTTCAGCAATATTTTGTGCTTGCTTGTACTGTATTCTTCAATTAATGATATTTTCAAATCAAACTTTTGTCGTGATAGTAAAATATACACAATTGTCTTGACAATTTACTTTCTGTAAAAACCCATTTGTCCTAAGTACACTATGAAAATCACCTGTAGATTCGATTTGAAAATACTTATATAGTTTTCCAGGTAGGTGCACATGAGTAGACATTATTCTTTCACCACACCATATCGGATGCCTCTAGGGAAAAAAATAATTTCCACCTCTTGATTATATCACAGAGTAATCGAACTCCTCATCTTTAACATGTTTAACCCTTATTCTTTATGTGTATCTCGATTTGTATTCTCGTCTACTGATGATAATTGATAGGTTATCTTGTGTAAAGAATAAATTAACACGAATCTGTCATTTGACAAGATTGAGTACAGAACCGATGTCAAGGTTAATTGATCTTCTATTCCTTTTATTTGAAATATTCATAAATACTGCCTTACTGACGTAAGCTAAGATTAAGGTGTACCTTAGATTAAGGTGTACCAACTTAAGCTTTTGTAGTAAAACTAATGATCATAAGATGATCAGTGAAGTGATTCAAATGTGATGGCTATTTCACCAGTTTCTTGAAAAATGTTCTGTCGCAAAGTCCCCAACCCGGGAGAGCCATCACAAAAAATGTACATTAACAGGTATCCATAACGACCGAGTCAACTTGCATGATAGATGGAAGAGACCATAAACGTTAAAGAACACAGATGTTTCTTTGTCACCAAGGTCATTTCAAGACAGATGAAAAGGATAAAGTTTCACTGCTTGAACATTTCCTCTTTCTTTGTTTTAAGAACAGAGTTAACTGAACTTATTAAACAAAAAACAGTAAATATGGACAGGTGATTTTACAATACATCTAAATAGGACATAGTCCTATACCTATTGATATTCAACGATAATAAGTAAGTAAGAAAGTAACTACATATGGTATGCATATTTTAGGCATTCTTTTCGGTGTCCGAATTCACAGTAAAAATTCAAGTCATGATAGAAAGATTTAATTCAGTTGGGAGTAGTGCAACAAAGTGTGGTTAACAAAATGCTTTAAGAATACATTAAAGAATAGCGAGCGAACATGGGCGACAGGTGCATTTCCGTGAAAATTGTGAATATATAGTAATCATGCTGCGAGTATATAAAAGACCGAGCTGTTATTCTCTAGGCAATTTTAGCTAATTTAAAAGAATGTTTACAATTTCATTTAAAACGGTTCATGGTAAGTCTGTCAGAGCTACTCGAAGGAGACTTGTTATTATGATTTTAGTTTAGGTAACATTCTACTTCAGTCCATTTCTTCGTTGTCATTCTCTCCAATGAGCTTGGAGGACAGACGATAACTAAAGTCAAAGTTATTTTGATCACAAATGAAACTTTAAAAAGTACTCTTACACATCCAAAATGCAAACATTATATTAACGATCCCATCGTTAAACAGGTCTTGTCATCTGACCATCGGATGGTGGTGAACCACGATCTTGTAAGCAGTGAAAGAAACATAGTGTGAGTTTATTACATTATCGTTCAAAATGAATACCACACATTCATACGATATTGTTTGTAATTTGATAAGTAGTAACAAGCATACAATCTGTCAAAACTTGAACAAAATCAAATTGTCCAAAAATGAAATTATGAGGTTTCAGCGAAAAAAGTTTTTCGAAGTAATCTCTTGGCATCATTTTGAACTTGTTAATGCAAGTGAAATCATTATTCAAGATATATTCTGATATGTGTAAGTAGGGCTTGGCGTCCAAAGACATTCGCTCGGCCGAGTGACTTTCGCTCTTGATATCCGCTCTGACTTATTCGCTAAAACGGAGAGCAAATGTCGCTCTCATTGCGCGAACATCGTTTTAATTGATGAATGCGAATGTAAATCGCGCATGTTGTAGTGCTATGATTATTGAATAAACACACCCAAGAATATTTGGAGCGATCTTCACTCCAATTTAATCTGAAGTGTAGCGAATGTCGTGAAATTTGTTAAGCGAATGTCGCTTCCCGTTCGAGCAAAGTTTTCTTGGTAGGGTAAGCGAATGTCACTCGGGCGAGCGAATGTCTGTGGACGCCAAGCCTCGGCAAAACTTGCAGTAAACATGACATTCCCCGTCTCATTCGTGAAAAAGGACAGCCTCAACGAAACTGATTTGTCACGTCACATGGCTATAGAGAGTGTGTGCGTGTTTTGTAAAGAACACTAGCGCAATACAAAATTTGAAAGCAACATCCAGATGATTAATGCCATTGCCCCGAGTAAGTACTTCATGCAATATTCATCAATGTCAATTGATCGCACACAGAAGATATAACTTTGCTCACTTTGCCAGGTAAAGAACCTCGACTTGTGATTCTAAACCACTAAAAATTGAAACAGTAGAAATATTAGACAAAGTGACTCCAAAAATGTATTAGAATGGATTATACATATTCGCTTACCGAGGGATGCCTTTCAAATTGATGGGGTTGAAATCTGTACTGAAAGATTCCTAAATGCATTTCATATCTTTGGTATCAATGTTAAATCCAGACACTTTCTATGATTAGTTTTACATGTGCACTTTGCTTTGCTTTTAAATGAAGGAAAAGAAATACTGGCTGCATCAAAATTCTTTGTACCCAAATATAAGAAGTATCATAGTTTCAAACTTCGTGCTATGAGTGTCATTTAATTGATATTCGATGCAATTACACTTTATAACCAATAACAGGCAAAAAAGGGTGTTTAACGCTACCATATAACTATATTGACTACCATAAAGTGGTTTCATTTAATACCTTAGTACCATAGGATAGCCAAGGGTCTCTCCTATCGGTTCATGGCAAAATAATCACAATCGATCAAGGTGTTACATATTTATGAAGCCCACACAGTAGGAAATACAAATGCAATTCTTTTTTTTTTCAGAGGTAAATTGCCAACATTTTATGTAATTTGCAAGATAGAATTGGTCGATGAACAATAATCATGTCGACAACTGAATATGTTTCAATACGAGCCATGTCAACCACTTTCAGTCATAGAACTAGTCATGGTAATTCAGTCTCGAAGTGTTACGTGTAATCCGATTATCACCTGGTTCACGCTTTCTAGTTTTGAACCATGATCGAAATGATCACCACATAAAAGTATAGCATACACCGTTGTCAGGGGATGTGCGTGAACCAGTTGCTTGGGAAGGATACATAACCACTACGATACTGAATTGAATAAAATGTTTCTGAAAGAAATGTACCGTGCAGAGAGCATTGGTTTGTCTTTCAGCAGAGTATCTATGTTACGGGTATAGTGATATACATTTATTGACAAAGTGGGAAAACTGCGACACATTTTTTAAGCTAGTTTGAAATATTTTTTCTTTATATCTACCTGGTGCATGACGTTTAATGTGACGTTACCTTAACGAACAGCTCTGTATCTCTAATTCTAAAACGTCAAAAAAAATCGTTTCCAGACTTGAAAAGTTACTTAATGATATATTGCGCTCAATTTCATTAAAAAAGCACTTTTAACCAGGGAAAGCATGAGGTTTGCTGGTCCAGACGTCATCAGATTGTGAACGGTTGATCAAAAGGTGAAAACCCTGAAGAGAACATACATTTTAATTAATGATTTTTTTTCATAAATTCGAATATTATATTGCCAAAATGAATTAGGTAGTTGACCTTTCAATGATACTTTGACCTTGAGTGACCTATTGATACGTGTTAAGAACTTCTACTTATCATCTTTTTACATATCACCTAACCTGCAATATTTACACCTTGAAGAAATGTAACTCGAAGAAGTTCTTTGTAAGAATAAGTAACAAGGACAATCTTTAAAAAAATAATGATAAAGGGACTTACTACCAGCTTTGAAGAATCTTTGTTATGCCTTGATAAAATCAGGTGCCTATGTATGATCATTTGTATAATCTAACATCAATGAAACAAGACATGAATATGACATGTTTTATTTACCTTACTGATTTACAATGATGGCATTGATGTATAATTTCTGTTCCTCCCTCCTCGTTGGACGCTACAAGGCTCCTAGTTCCTCTTAGACGTGATGGTTGTAAATTTCGCTTGTTTATCGTCCATATACGTGATTGAATGAGTTGCCAAATTGAATAAGGGAGGAACTGTCTGCGCTTGTTTTCAAACGCCTACTGGAAATATAGTTATACTAATGCTTGGTGTCATTATGGTCACGGTTCTTTTTATGCTCCATTTTGCAATTGCAATTTACTATGTAAAGCACTGAGTTAACTGTTGCGAAATGTGAGTAAATTATAATCAGTTTGTATTACTCATATATCACTTGGCACCAATTATTGTATTTATGTTAAAGCTTGACATTCTGCAACTGTTATTATTGATGTAAAAATGTAGACCAACAAGTTCATATAAAAGTTACAAGTTACAAAATGTATGTTACGTTACTTTATGGTTTATTCTGCTATCACGTAAGCCTAATTTTGACTATATTGTTAAATTTCACTCGCCCATAAACTGATTGTATATGGTGTTTGAACTATTTTGATATTAAACAATTAAATAAAGACTTAAAGAGTAACCTTTATATTTCATCCAAACCAAACAACCTTGAATAAAATATTATCTCAACAATATTATTATATTAGTTTAAGGAACAATGTAAGTTTGATTTGTGTTTTTCACCATGCAGTGTTTATCTATAGCAATGTTCATGCTTGCTAGCTTGTAATGATTACCTTTATCGAACTTTGTCAATGCCACATGGTAGTAAAATTGTATACGAGTACATTATTGTCTTGAAAATCTACTAGTTTCATTGTCAAATTAAAACCCTATATAAAAATATTTAGATATTCTTTTAATTTGAATTATCATTGTCGACAACGATAAATATTGTTCCCTTAACTTGAATTTTAAAAATTGACCTTTTAAGAAGATTTAATGCAAACTCCAAATTTCTTTTGATTTGTCTGGAATCTATGATGTGAAAGGAATGTTTTACAAACAAATCTTTGGGATTATTTCCCTTGATATATAGCATCAATAAATTATGTTTAGAGAATAGTCTCATACCCAATATGAGCAAACAAAATAGAATTAATTTTTTTGACTTCATGAAGGTTTTGGTCAAATTTTATCCAATGCCCTTTTAATGTAGTTTTGACTGCCGTTAGTGCACAATGGGTGTCTATTTGGACCAATGATTTTGCTTTAAAAAAAACCAATGTTTCCATCTTTATTTATCTTTAAAACTTAAATAAGGGATACGTCGACTCAACACAATCATATAAAACCAAAAAAAGAAGAATATTTGATGTTAAATTTCCATTTTTCGAAAATTGGAAAACTGTTTTCCAATGGAATTTTTCAATGAAATTTGGTTCATAAAAGGAGAATATAATCCAAATAAATTTACTTATTTATGCTATTTATCTCATAAAAACTACGAGACCGATTTGTTTTGTTTTTTACAATAAATATGCGCTACCCGCATCGTAGTAAGCATTAGATAATCTCCGGGAAAAAATAACGTGTCAACAAATATTGCACGTTATACACTATGTGCACTACTGACCATATGATAACGTAATTGACATGTTATTTTGGAAGAGGAATATATTATCACATATTTATCAACCGACAAGCTGGAGTTCAGTTTGAACTTCAAGGTGTTATTGATCACTTATTAGTATGTGTTAGTCAGGATATTCATAAAAACACCTTAATGATGTACAGCGACCAAAATTAAAGATGAAAGAGTAACGACCACTACCAGAAGGATCATAATGGACGAAGGTCAGTTACATGGAACAATTTAAAGGCACCTTATTTTAGAAGGTGAAATATTGTGCTGTTAAAAGTTAACTTACAAAGCTTTATGGGTACTGTAACTAAAACTGAAATTTGAGCTCCTTAGCAACTCTTATCATAGAATATGAAAATATCAACAGACCTGGCCTATTTCATAAAAGTTGGAATCAACCCAAGTCATGGAACTTAGGATGAATTGTTCATATGAACTCTGGATAGAATTTTAAATTTTGAGTTAATTAATACTATTATTACTTTTTTCTTCTACCTCATCAGGGAAAATAAAATAAAGACTTTCTCTGAATTTTTTACATCTAACAAAAGATAGGATGAATCCTACAAATAAGACTTGGGTTGATTTTAACTTTTATTAAATAGGTCCCAGCTTGTTGCAGGTCGCAAGTGGATATGAGACTGTGATTGAGACCTCTGGAATGGCAACTGTTACTAACAGTGTCATGACATTAAACCGATCGTCAGACAAGGCTGTGCCATAACCAAATAGAATGTGTATGTACAAAATCTCTGGTGTCACAAACCCAAGCCATTTCCAGCGTTGAAACAGTCAGTCAAAGAGAACTTAACCACTGCTAGAGGAGGAACGTATAATAATATAACAGTACCATTTAAGTTGACTCATATGTTCAACTTGATCAAGATAAACCCGTGATTAGAAATGTGAGTTTTTAAAAAGAAGACCTGAAGGAAAACTTATTTTGATACATTTTTCAAATAACGCTAAAGCTCCCGTGGTTATTTCCTTTACTGGACAGGCAAATATGACAAAATTGTGATATGTAATAAAATCTTCAATTGTATGAGTTTAGCTAAGAGATCTGTTGAAATATGAAAAAAACAGTAGTGTACATATGTGGTTCGACTTCTATGCGCATTTCAGTTTTTCATGGCTTACAAGTAATTAATAACTCTGATACTAAGTGTAATACTGAACCATCGCTACCGCATAACCAATAACTTATGTTTCCAATCACATAAATAAGAGTTAAAAGTTGATATACATGTATCGTTTTGCCTCTTATATAATTATATGAATCTGTCTCTTTTTAATCAAATATCTCATTTGTGACAATCCACCACAAACCTCTAGTAAAGTCGGCCCAGGCCAAATTGGATTTATTGCAGAAAGATTAGCTTACATTTTGACCACATATTCTTGTTAACCACAAAGAATGACATGAACCCAGATCATAAAAATTAAGTACTAAATCAAATAATTTTACAGTACTTTCACGCCGAGTATAATGCCAAGATCAAGGAATGAGCCAGTAGCCTGCAATGAAGAGTATATTATACTCTTTCAAAGGCATTAGAATGTCGTAAATCATAACACACCATACAATCACATGCAATCTATTAGTCTTCTCGACTGATTTTCCCTGCTGCTTATTTTAATAACATGCGCTCATAAGATTTTTCCCCGGGGGGGTAACTGGGTATTTTGGCCGGGTAACCACCCGCGTTACCAAAAAGGTGAGACCTGGACAGGTCTCGAGACTTGCAATATAGGGTATCAAAATCAACCTGGCAGTCTACAAGTCTCACATAGGGTATCAAATTTGGCTTTCAAGTCTCTGATCGATAGGGTATCAAACTAAGAAAGAATGGTTGAATTAATGACAATGGTGTCTTAAACATGTTAAATAGCTTTGCATTGCCAATACCAGTGCTTTAGATACCTAGAAACACTTCTTAACAGTGTTAAAATGGTGAACAGTTACATTTTACCTATGATTTCTTGGTATAATTATTTCGCCACATTTGAGTACAGTCTCGGATAGGGTATTCATTTGAACAGGTATGGTCTCGGATAGGGTATCCATTCAAACAGATATGGTAGATTTATGGTCTCAGATAGGGTATCATTTCACCCTGTTTTGCCAATTTTTGGTCTCACATAGGGTCACTTTCGGAACCTGCGGAACTCGGGTGGTTACCCGAACACCAATATCAGTTACCCCCCCCGGGGATTTTTCAAACATTTTACAAACGAAAGTTTAAACACCAATATTTTCGTAAATAAGTGAATAGTGCAGAATCTCAACGTAGATTTTTCAAAGTTAAAATACCATTGTAGCCGATATAAGTAATGTAAATATCGTATGGTAGATACAGGGTGTCCAAAAATTAACTACACTTTTTTAAATGTTTATAATTTTAAACCCAGGATTCGCATGGCAACTATAGATATGTATTGATAGAGGAAACTTGTAGAATTATTTTGGTACCAAACATAATGCAATTAGTAATCTTCTAGGAAAGAAAGAAGGTTTGAAAGTTTAAAGCGGTTGAGCCACTGTACCATACAGTGTCGACACTCTTCTGCCACTTCACCATGACGACATGACGCCTCATACAGCTAAACCGTTTAGAAATGCTTTATAAATTAACTTTTTTTATGAAGAATCATATCGATCAAGACAAAGAAACCCTTGCCCTTTCACTCTCATGATTAAAGTCCGCCCAATTACTTTTTTGGGTTATTTTAAGGACAGTACATCTCAACACATTAGACTATTCCTGATCTGAAACCGAACATTGCCATTGAAAACAGGAAGCTCATGAAGAACATATGCACAAACGTCCAGATCTTTGTCGTTAGAGTCAAAGAATGTTGAAATCTGCAAGGAGGCCATCTAAAAAATGTTCTGAAATACTAGACAGCTTAATTTTAATACAAAAGAGGTAATTTATTATGTCCCTGCGAGTGTAACTTTGAATGTCTGTTCAGGGCTAATGCTGTTGTGCGCCATTTAAAGAAAAATATTATGCTAGAGTTGCGCATTGACAAATGAAAAACATTTTAATGAGCAGTATGTAATTATTAAGACAAAAACACAATCAAACATCTTCGAATTAACATCGTAAAAGTTGTTTCGCTGAAAAGGTACTTAAAATATTCATGAATGGTTCTCCTGTCTTCAACCATTGATCCCTCCCTACTATGTGAGTCGCATATTTATTTTTCTTCTCAGTATGAAAGTGCGCCTTTACGTTTAACGTAATTTACGTTGAACGTGATTTTCAAAAAAATGTAATTGCTTCATGTTTGATACCAAAATAATTCTACAAGTCTCCTCTATCAATACATATGTCTATAGTTGCCATGCGAATCTCGGTTTTAAAGTTATAAGCATTTTAAAAAGTGTAGTTAATTTTTGGAAACCCTGTATGTGCTTATATATACAAAATAAGTTAAAATATTCATCCGTGGCTAATAGGTGTACTACTTCACACAGTATTTTCACATCCTTTACTAGGGCACTCTCCCTCTAAAGTGATCCGTAAGACAATGCCTGTAAATCAACGACGTCAGTTAAATCAGAACTGTCGTTTTTTCACAAATGCCATATTTACCAATGACCCTTTAAGGCAATTACATCTCTTGTAATATGATAAGACACCCGTGGTAGAATTTCAGTCGTTCTTGTTAAACTTAAGTGTCATGTTGCATTTTCCTTGGGCATATCGGGACGTTGCTCATGTTTGACGCCTCTGGTTATCTTTTGCGGCAATTGTTTTTCACTCATAAAGATTAAATAATTATACCAGCTTTGTGCATCTTTATAAAACTGTTTAAAATTGTGCCTTTTATTGTGGCTGGTGTCAGTGGTGCGTAATGTGATTTACGTCAAACATTACGGTTAAACCGTCAATTTTAGCGCTAAACATAAACTGGTACTCTACATCTAAAATTTTAAACATGCCACTGCTCATTTAAGAATGCAAATATAATATTAATAAAGGTTGGTTTATTTTATCACATACCAAAATGATAGATATTCATCTCTAAAAGACATAAAAAAAAACAGGAGTGGTTTATTTAGGTATCATTGGGTTAAATGAATCTATGGTATCACTTTACAAATGGGGATTTTATTGCTTCATAAAATTACCAAAATTGTGATAAGTGCTGGCTATTACTATTCAATGATAAGATACATTTTAATGTTCGCATTCACAAGTATCAAGTCATGATCTAAAGACTTAGGAATTTTTCAACAAAGTGCTGCAAACACAATGCATAAAAATACTTGGTGCGAACATGTGGGACATATGCATTTTTAGGTGGTTGTTGACTATTAAGGCCATTTGTTTTGAGATTATTACACGAGTCGTACTGTTGTTGCTTAAGCAACCCTTAGTTAATAAAACAAATTTCAAGCTGGTGACAGCTAAACGGACGGATTTATATTTTAAGCTAGCATTTTATTATTTCTAGCTACGCTATCATCCTTGCCCCTGTGTTTATGCACTTTGACTTTGATGATCATGTTATTGCGTTTTCTGTCTCTTTATTATTTGTTTTAAAAGAATTTAGTTGACTGCACGGGGAATATCTTATATGACCTGCAGCAGGTGCTTGTCACGGTGATATAACGCATATCTCGTTTGGAGACAAATTTGGAAATCAAGTGTGGCAAGGTCGCATATTTTGTAGGTATTAAAATCGCTTTTGTAAATTGTAGCAAGATGAAAACTTAAAAAAACATCAGTGAAATGTGTTACTATTCATTTATTCGTGAATTAAAAGAAAAGGACAATAGCTACAAGGTGCATCTTCATTTTCGATTAAGGTGTATACACCTTAATCGAAAATGAAGATGAATTTTAAAACTTTAAAAACAATACTCTTATTCATCCCAGTAATGGCAAAAATGTTATTGATGAAAGAAATATAGTGTGCATGAGTTTATCATTCAGCGGAGGCTCTGCGTCACACAAACAGTGATGTGCATTTGCTGATAAAGTGACAAAGCTGCGACAAATTTTAGCCTAAAAAATGCAAGGGTATAATATACATGAAGTAGGGTAGTCCTGTATCTTTAGTACTGCAACAATAAACTTATTTACAAACAATGATTTTTTAATCCTTTTCAGACCAGATATGGGTGATAGGCTTGCTGGTCCGGGCGTCATCGGCTATTCACAGTTTATCAGAAGAGAGACCATATTTTCATAAATGATTGTAATTGATAAAACTAAGAATCATTTTGCTAATGTAGGCCATTCTATAAAAATGATTGAAAATCAGATTAAATGGTGCAATCGACGAACTTATTTTTGCTTTCTACAGAAAATAGGCAACTTTTGTTATAAAACTAAACACTATTTTTTAGTTCTCTATCTATTTATTCTTATCTAGTGTCTTTTATTTTGGTCTTTTGACTTAATTGCCTGAAAGTAGAATACTTTGGATGTTAGGTGTGTGAGTTAACAAAAATTAGTAGGACAACTTAATTAACAAAGGGTATATCAAAAGTGGTTGCTAAATGCTGATCATATGTAAGTAAGAAATTTGAAACCCTGTTTAATCAAGAGTTCGTTTGTGTTTCTGTTAAACAAATTTCACTTGCTTCTAATACCTATAATCAGCAGTCCTGATTGCCAGTCTACACCAGTAACCTATATATAGAGTTACGTGTTTAATTACAAGAATACAATCAATATTAAGACAAAGGTTTTTGCTATGCAAAGTACTGCTTTACAGCTCCTTACCTAACACGTAACTTGCAATATCTGCTCTACAAATAAGTGTAATTCAAAGAAGACCTTTGTAGGTATAACTGACATAGACGATATTTAATAATAATTAAAAGGACTACTACGTATTTGCTCTATCTGGTTAAAGTTAAGTACATTTTCATCATCCTGAGTATAAGTTAACATCAAGAAATGAAGTCTTGTACTGTTTATGCATAGTTTAAGTCATGTACTGTTAATTACACACTGAAGGAGAGTGATTAAATATATACAAAATTTGCGCTTTGTCGGATGGTTATGATCTAATGGTGAAGATGGTACTGTCTGGTCTTAATACCAAACGGCTACTAAAATACATTTGTACAAAGGTTCCTTATGCTAGTTGGCTTTGATGTTTTCTCCTCCATTTTGCAAATTGTTGCAAAGCACTGAGTCAATTTTATGAAAATGTAAGTGTAAATTATGATTATTTAGTTTCTATCACTCGTGTTTTACTTGGCACCAATTGTTGTGTTTATTTTCGAGCATGACACTCTTTAGATATAATTTTTATTATTGAAGCGCAAATGTAGATCACGTTCACAGCATGACGTCTTCTGGTAAGTTACAGAATGCATATTACTTATTGAACTGTATTTTTGCTATCAAGCAAACGTAATTGTCAAATTCAACATGAATTTTACTCACCCGCAAACCCATTGCATACAGTGGCTTTTCGAGATATTTTGAAACTTAACAATTAAAGAAAGACCATAACAAGTTATTGTTATATTTCACCTAAACCCAAGTACATCGAATGAAATATTATCTTAACATTATTATTATATTAGTTTAAAGAACAATGTTGAATTTGATGTTTTCCACCATACTGTGTTTATGTATAGCATTGTTCGTGCTTGCTTATACGTGTAATTCTTTGATTAATGATAACCTTAAATCAAACGTTTGCCATGGAAGTCACAGTATTCAAAATGTATACATTATTAGTCAGTTCTGGCTATTTCTATTATACTCTCTTGAAATCAATCCACTTTCAGGGAAAACATTTGCCTCTAAAACAGTGCACTACAAACATCTACTTTAGCATACCACCTGTAGATTTTATGATCATTTCTCTATTTTCACCTGCTTTTACTCGATTTTTATATGTTAAGCTCGATTTGTGCTCTTGTCTACTCGTGATATCGTTATTGGTTATCTTGTGTAAAGAATATATGATCACAAATCTGTCATTTGACAAGCAAGATCGAGAGCAGTATCGATGTCAAGGTTACCTTATCAGTTATCCATTCTTCATATGAAATATATTGCCTTAGTGACGCATGTTTAAATTCAGGTATAGCAACTTGAGCTTGATTTAAAAAATGATGTTGATAAATATTCAACCTGGAAATTGGATTCATTTGGAACAATTCATAAAACTGAGTATATACAAATGCGCCAGATGTATCCATACTTGGTCCAGTCTCTGATATCAAATAAAACAACCATGTAATTGACCATTCTTTTAATACTTTTAGCACAGATAAAAAAAAACGTCGAAATTTCTCCTTTTAAATGTGCTTAAACCCTTGGTTTTCATTTTCAGCATTCATAGGCATGAACTGACTTTGGCTTTTTAACGAGACGTTAACAGCATCATCCCTTTGAGTGTACTAACGTGATTGTCTCCTTTTCGATTCTCACTTTATATCAAATTTTTGCTGTGGCTCTGATAATTGTTAAGTGAAATTTGAAATACAGCTCAGCTAGCGATATTAACATGCAAGATTAACAATACAAGTTCTTAGTTCGAACATGTGGTATACTCTCTAAGCATTTTCAAATATTGTTTTGCATGTTGCGCTTACAAAGATTACATATACTCATATAAACATATGTAAGTTACCATTTAATAATAATATGGAAAATGGAAAAATTTAACCTGTCACCAAACAATCTGGGTTACTTATTTATATATATACCATTTGACAACATAAATGATGTGCTATTTTCAAAGAAGAATATATTATCGCATTTCTATCAATCAACAAGACAGTGTGCAGTGACCGACGTCAGGGTAATATTGATCAGTTATCATTCCGTATTAGTTAGGGCATTCATAATAACACCTTGATGATGTTCAATGACCAAGATAAAAGGTGGAAGAGTCAAGCCAAAATTTATATTTTATGTATTTACGAGCTACCAAATATTTGGTGACACAAGTCTTCGTTGTAGCATTACAATTTCTAATCAATTGGTGGTGAAAGCCATCAAAATTTTGGCATCACATACAAAATGATTGTATGTATTGATTTTTCATCATGATGCCTCCGTTATTATCAGGGAAATAAATTTGAATTTTATAATAGATTATTAGGTAACGAAGGCTAGTTACATCAAACAGGAACTCCGACTGGGCCTGAACGACCATTACCAGATGTGCCATCCTACTATGTATATAGGTGAGGGGTTTTCCGCCGCCAAAAGCAGCGAGATTTTTTCCGTCTTCGGCGGGAAGGTTTTTTTTTATTGCATTTTGTATGATTTTCTTTGTCCTGAAGTAGTTGGGTAAACGTTTTTTTTTCCTTTTCGTTATTGGGTCAAGATTTTTTTGATCCAATATATTTTTTTTTCTTCCAACATACCTCTATGCCCCCCCCCCCTAAGAATCAAATGGTGTGCCCCTTAGTACATAACAAATTGTGTTATCTAATTCTTATCACCTCGAAAAATACCAGCCTTTTAGTTCCCTTTCATTCATTACATTTTATAAAATCACCTGCTGCTCAATGTCGCAAATCAACTTGCATGATACATGTTATATAACATCAAATAAACCATCATTCTGTGTTCTTTAGAAATATATAAAACCTGAAGAGCTTTAGAGAAAATAAGAGCATTTTAGTAACAAGTTACAATACTTGATCTAATTTCATATAGGGCCTATGCGTCATGTCATAAAGCCCAAACGTATCATGTATGTTTTAACTTGTTATGTAATATGATGTACTCATGGTCATTGGTAATATAGAATTCGGCCATCGAACTTAATTTAATCGTATGGTTATTCGCACCACAAAGTACTAAGGCAAATTCCAAAGCAAATATAATGATCAGTTTACATTCTAATAATGCTTAATGTTTGTCTTTAACAACCCATCATTCCGCAGAACAAATAACATGACAAAGATGACTTTGGGGCTATTTATAGATATTATCTTGACCATATTATAAACAATATCTATCTATCTATAGATCTCTGTTGCAGGCTTTGTTCTCAGGAAGAGTCAGAAATAGTCTACGTATACAGGTGACTTCAGCAGGTGTTTTCTTTGTTACCCCTTTACTTACGTAAGTTCTATGTATGGAATGGATGGTCTGATAAGAGCAATTATAATGGATTTGATCAGTTTCTAAGCCAAACGTTTTACTTGTATTATAAATAACAAAGTTCTTAAAAGAATTACGTCGATACTTTAATCTTCGTGAGAATTTGGATTAGTGAAAAGTACAAATAGACCATTTGGCGAGGAAGGTATTTAGGAAGGTTAATATTTAAATAAACGCTCTGATTTTAATCAACGTTTTATAGATGGAAATGTTATTAATAACCGGGCTAACCCGGGTTAATAACTCTAAATGAATAAGAATGTTCCCTGTTGCTAGTTTGATAGCAATGGACTTCTATGATTAAATAGCCCATATTGATATTTTACAAGCCATCTTCAAACAAAAATTCAGACGTCCATATTTTTCTGTCAATACGTGAACACACCAGTATAGTAAGTATTTGTTATTTTTAACTTAAAAGTAAAAGCGTAGGATTTTAGAAACCTCAAACTCTCTTTGTTACCGATTTAATGTATAAAGATAATTTATCCGCTAAATTCATGGTAGAAATATACATATCAAGATCTCAATTTAAAACCATGATATTCAATCTTCTTCATTTTAATACTACATGAAGACATTCATTTTACATACATACGTATTCGTGGCTATTAGATATAATACTTGTCATAGTATTTTCAAATCCTTTTCTTTGGCACTTTCAATCTTAAGTGATCCGTAATATAATGCCTGTAGATCAAGGACGTGACTGAAACCAGAACTGCCATTCTTTACAAATGCCATATTTATCTATATAGGACCGTTTAAGGCAATTACGTTTTTTGTGATATAACTTTGTTGAGGCATACGTGGTAGAATTTCAATTGCACTAGTTTAACATTAGTGTCTCGTTACATTTTCCGTTTTTCACGTCTTTTTTCATGTTTGACGCCTCTAGTTATCTTTCTGCGTCTGTATAGCTAAACAGACTTTTTCATTCATTATTCATAAAGATTATTTACGTCAGCTTTGTATCTTTATAAAAAGTTCAAAAAATATGCTTTTGATTGATAATTTGTTTAAAATTGATTAGACTTGAGCGCAAGAAGTACTTAGGTCCACATTCATTTGGCCAAATTGAGTTATCAGTGGATTCATGGTCCTCTGGGGTCACAAAACATAGTATATATTTGCCTTTTTATTCCCAAAAAATGTCCAAACTCACTTTTTGATCGGGATCAATTTTTGCACTAACCCCAATTTGAGCGCAAAAGTACTTAAGTCCACTCTTAAAAAACATGAAAATGCATAAGCAACTGAGGTTCCCATATACAAAATATTTAATTCATCACTTATTTTGTGTTCTTTAGGACCATAAATTAGTGCAGTTACGTTGTTTTTAAAAATATATATCACAACAATTTTTTTCAATTATTTGACATTTTAACATATCATCCGCACTCACATATCTAACAATCATGGAAAATTTGAATTTAATATCTCTTTCAAATACTTGTTAACAATATTTCAAAAAAATTCAAAGGGCTGTAACTCAAAACTGTGAAAATGGACTTAAGTATTTTTTGTACTCAAGTCTTCAATCGTACTAGCGGGTGCAAGTTGCAAATAATATAAACACATCAAACATGTCTTCAAAGTGTCGATTCTAGCCCCAATTACTGACAAACAATGGCATCAGTTGGTACTCTACATTGGGAATTTGAAGCATGATACTGCTCTTTTGAGAATAGGAATTAAAAACGGTCTCTAACATATGTGACTGGCCATCTCAAACCAGCCGTAAATGCAACCTCTTGTCATTTTCAGTTTTTTTAATATTTGTAAAGAACATGTTATAAGGATTAAAATGACAATATAATGAACTTCACTTGATTTCAAGAAGTCAAGTTATGGTCCGTCAAAGTTTGACAGGGAGTAAAATGTGTAACAAGATAAAAGCGTTGAAAGTTCAGTAAGCCCTATATTAACTGTTGATTCTCCTCAAAACATATAGACATATTTCATATTTCCGATCATTTTCTTGAAATAAAACTTTATTGGTGTTTTGAAGTAAGCACAAGGATTGTGAATCTGTCAAAAATCAATTTTGGCAAATTACGACCTTGACCTATTTTCACCTGTAGCGCAAAAAGAATTTTGCTGCATTTACGGCTCGTTTGATATGGATGGTCACTATATTTATTATAATGTGCCATTAAAACGCACCCAATGGATTCATTCTTCTATAAATGCGCATAATTTGTTATTATTTCTTAAAGTCTGTCATGCGCCACGCAATTCTTAAACACAGACACGTTGAGGAATGGGTAGATTTTCATATGCCTACCTTTTATATTTTGTTGTCATTGCTCAATGTTATTGTTCACTTCTTTATGTTTATTCATTTGGTAACTTAAAAGGGTATGAACAAGACTTAGAATGAAATTTCGAAAGGCAGTTTCTTATTTTTGGTAGGATAATTTTCTTCGGGGAAAGTACCTTAAAACGTCTAAAATGAATAAAAATGATAAAAGCACAACCCATTTCATATTAGAAAGTTTTGCCTTTAATAGGTTGTGTGTCATGACACTTTTAAAATAACATGAAATATTGCCCATTAGAATCAAGGTTACTCATAAATCCCAATATATTACCTTATTCGTAACCAGACACATACGCCAAGTTTTTCTACAAAGGTCAATATCTATTGTAAGAGAACATTCAATAAAGGCAATGTGGAACATTAAGCAATTCAATCATATATGTTCAATAACCGTGAGAAATATGTCGCTTTAAGCATGCTGAAATTGGAAAAAGGTTAAAGTTGAGTTTCAAAATGGGTATTTCTAATATCATGGTCAGTGACCGTCAGAATATATCGAATTGAATATTTACATGGTAACTATAAATAAAGTAGGGTAGAATAGTTATAAAAGCTGTAAAGTGTATAAATGAGAGAAAACTCTGCAAGGTATGAAATCACAATTTTTCAAAAGTGTCTACTTGATATGGAGCTGAACCTTACCCCCATTTTTCTTAAACCCTGTTCAATATTTTTTTCAATGTTGTAAAATAAAATATTTAGCTGAAAAATCGCACTTTCGAATGCAATCATGATCCGTCGTGTTTTCTAACGTAACACCTTGGAGGTTACAAGAATCATAGCTTTTCACTGACACTAAACTAATTAAGTTAAGTTAAGTGATATAATGGTATTATCATGATTATCGTATTAAATAAACAGTATCAATTAACATTTTCTGAAACAAAACAGACTTTGATATTGAAACACCTTAACGTTAGAATTTATTACGAAAGTTTTATATTGTGTAAAATAGTTACATTTCTCGCTTAAGACATTTTAGACGGCAATTAAAAAAATAGGATGAAATGTGAATACCGTTGGTAAGAAAGTGTTTGTCCAGAGTATCTGAACCTTTGATGGTGTGCATATATTCACATCAATGCACTTGCAACAAATAACTGTACTTACTATGAGGGTGTGCATCTAATACATCAATGCACTTGCAACAAATAACTGTACCAACTATGATGGTGTGCATCTAATACATCAATGCACTTGCAACAAATAACTGTACCAACTATGATGGTGTGCATCTAACAAATCAATGTACTTGCAACAAACAACTGTACCAACTATGATGGTGTGCATCTTACAAATCAATGCACTTGCAACAAATACCTGTACCAACTATGATGGTGTGCATCTTACAAATCAATGCACTTGCAACAAATACCTGTACCAACTATGATGGTGTGCATCTTACAAATCAATGCACTTGCAACAAACACCTGTACCAACTATGATAGTGTGCATTTAACAAATCAATGAACTTGAAACAAATACCTGTACCAACTATGATGGTGTGCATTTAATACATCAATGCACTTGCAACAAACAACTGTACTAACTATGATGGTGTGCATCTAACAAATCAATGCACTTGCAACACACAACTGTACCAACTATGATGGTGTGCATCTAACAAATCAATGTACTTGAAACAAATATCTGTACCAACTATGATGGTGTGCATCTAACAAATCAATGCACTTGCAAAAAATACCTGTACCAAATATGATGGTTTGCATCTAACAAATCAATGCACTTGCAACAAACAACTGTACCAACTATGATGGTGTGCATCTAAGGTGTGCATCTAACAAATCAATGAACTTGCAACAAACACCTGTACCAACTATGATGGTGTGCATCTAACAAATCAATGCACTTGCAAAAAATACCTGTGCCAACTATGATGGTGTGCATCTAACAAATCAATGCACTTGCAAAAAATACCTGTACCAAATATGATGGTGTGCATCTAACAAATCAATGCACCTGCAAAAAATACCTGTACCAAATATGATGGTGTGCATCTAATAAATCAATGCACTTGCAACAAACAACTGTACTAACTATGATGGTGTGCATCTAACAAATCAATGCACTTGCAATAAATACCTCTGCCAACTATGCATCCAACACACCAATAAATTTGCAACAAACAGCTACACCATTAAGTAAGGAGTGATAGGGTAAAACATGTCAAATTTTGAATTTCAAATTTTGTTTAATATATCTTAATTAAATATCTAAAATACAATCCAGCTACACTCTTATTTTATTTAAGATTTTCGAATTAAAGTGTTATCCAGTGCAGGGCCCATATTTTTTTGATATGAAACCTTTTTACTCTAGTTGGCAAATAACCTATAGTCTACCCGTCGAAATTTGACAAGGATTTAACTAGAGTTAGCAGGGTTATGAATAATAATATGGCCCAAGTTTGGTTGAAACGAAATATTAATAACAAGCGTATTTGTTAAAGGGTTGCTACAAGTCTTGTAGAAATCCGAATGTCTTTCAATTTCAAGTACAAGAACAAATAACATTTCGGTAGTATTTGCGACATTTGCCATTGAATGATGTAAGTACTAAGCTAATGACAGTTTATTTTAGACAGCTTAGTGATCTAAAAATGAAAGTTCACTAGAGTTCATCTCCCAGAATAAGTAGTTGAGGTCTTCATAAGCTTTATAAACATATATTGCTTCACGTTGTGGTTTGGATTAAGGAGAATTACACAGTTAGGGTCTACTGCGGTCTTGTTAAGGAGAAATTGTCGAAAGGATGTTCTATGAAAGCGATATAAATGAGACATGAATTAGGCGATGGTCTAAAAATATGATGTCGTCTCATTTTACTAACTTGTTCACAGAATGACAGCAGTAAAGTAAAGAACACTTGATTGGAATAACAAGTCAGCTGTTCAATGCTTTGTAGACCTGCTGAGTTTTCTCAACTACCAGAATTGATAAGTGATGATGCTTTAGGGTAGGATATCCTTGTTCTACAGTTACAGTAATTTACATGCTTAGATGTTTGGGTGCTAACTTATAAGTATGGTTTCTTTGTCTTTATCTCTACCTATTTCCTTTACTATATGGGGTAAGTGATGCAATAGCCACATATAAAAAGCTATTTACAATTCTAAAATGTATGATCTTACCCATGTTGTGAGTTTGTTTTTGTCTAAATCAATAAACACATTTTCAATACAAAGTTGTTATTTCCTTCATAACTTGCTGATTTGGGTATGAATGTAAATGAGATTAGAACTCCTGAACCATAAATCTTTACCTGGACCAAACTTAGACCGCGATAACATTACCAATTGAAAGCTCTAAATTGGTGTGATTTAGGTCAAAGTTCATTTTATGGTCAAATCACAAAATTGTTAAGAAAATTCACCCGAGGCCATCTCATGTAGAGGAGGGTTGAGCGTCACGTTACCTTTCAGGTCAATTGTTCTATCATATTCATAAAACAAAAGTCAGTTTTCCGGAAAGTTTCAAATTTGATATTTTTGGCATAAATTCTAATAGAGAAATAGCCAAAGTACCCAGGTTTAGTTTTGGTGTTTTAGTTAAATAGTTTTGTCACAACAAGGTCATTTACATTAGATTTGCATAATTAGAAACATTACATAATCATTTTACAAAATGTAAAAAGACACTTATGATCATGGATCTTTTACAAGTTGGTAATAAAACTCAAACGATCAAAACGTGAACAAAAATTGAAGGCTGAATCTTCTTAAAAATTCCTACTTTGCAGAAATTATAAAAAATATGATTCCAAAATATGAAACCGACCTCTTATTTTTCGTCGTTTAAGCACTGATTCATAACTCTTGCAAATGATCATGTACAGAACATATGGGTATGTATATTTCCTTCTGTGTGTCAGCTTTTATTGGATTTGCAATTATGGCTTGGAATATATCACCAACTTTAAAAGGTAGCACAACAGTCAAAATAGTCAATCCGTGTAGTATGGATAAATAAGGTTTGCGCTAATGAGGTTCATTATCCGGAGAAATGCCGTGAACAGGCGTTAGGTTATAAAAATACAATGATATGGACGTCTGAATTTTTGACGTCTGAGCTAAATTTGTTTAATATTTGCAATAATTTTGGCAAAACCTGGTATGAAAGTGGGTCAAATTGAAAAAATTGCCATAAATTTGTCAGAAAATGACCATGTTATTATAAATGTTAAACTTGTGTATTTTCTCAAACTTAGAGACACCTAAATATTTTGTGTATATTTGAAACTTGTCAAAAAAATTCAAATAACCAGTTTTGTTTTAAAGTTATGACGTTCAACCTTTCTCATGCACACAATTTTATGCAAACGATGAATAGTGGTTCATGAAATCCATACATTGTCATGTCACGACTCTCGACTTATCATTAATGTAAAATCATAATCTGTCTTGTTTTCTGACGTTTCTTTGTCGTTTCTACTTACTCTAAATATCCAAAACAAGTATAATTTACCGACAAGCCTCATTAAACTGTTTTGTAACATCGTTTTTAATCAGAATAAAACCGTGATAGACCGATCAATTAACATGTTTTGCAACAAAGTTGACTTTGACATTGAGCTAGTATATATTGAAACAAATACCTAAACAGTTTTGAGAAGGTCGGTATCTATTGCGGAAGTTCCTATTGTGAGACGTTCACATTTCTAAATCCAATCTCGTAATGTTCAATAGCCATGTGAAATGCATCGCTTAAGGCTTCTTTGACGTCAATGAAAATAGTATGATGACATGTGAAAGCTTGAAGAAAAATCGTTTGTCTAAGATATCTGGTTTCCAATCTCAATGCTCAATAGTCAGGAGAAATGCTCTGATTCAAGCATGCTTAGCTTAGTGAATAATAACACGATGAATCGCTCATGTCAATAGAGACAGTATGATGGATATGTCGAACGTTTAGCTCTCACAAAATGTTCCGAGGTTTTTGAGTAAACAAATCATCCATAAATACGAACAGTTCAATCACATTACATGGCGATGGTGTACAACGTCGCATCATTGAAGTTACAACTAGCCACTTGCTCAAATAGTAAAGTAAAACCTTTTCCGGTTCCAAGAATTTGGTTTAACTGCATAAAATATCTTAAATACGATCTTGTTGCCCTGAATTTCTGCTCCCTGTCAACCTGTTAATATGGAGTTACTTACACGGGAAAAATGCATATTCAAAATGTATTTTCTATATTAGATAAAAAACCGTTACAAATGGCAAATTAAGATCTTTTTGACCATCGACAAAAATGCTATGTATAGAACTTCGCGTTTTCCTTTCTGAAACATATGCAAGTACAAAATTTTTACAGCTGTGTGTTTTGCTTTAAAGTTTACTTGAGTTCATCTCCCAGAATGAGTAGTTGGCGTTATGATTATGATATCTATTTATACCAAATTGTTCAAAGCATGGCATAGCATTAAGGATACTTATTCGTTTCCGGAAATGTTAACAGTTATTACAAGTAAATCTACTGATGTGTAGAAGTAAAGAACTTTGCAAGAAGAAATTGTTCGACACACTATCTATTTTCCCAAACACTAATGTTTATGACGTCAAATATAACTTCTCCTAGAAATGAGAGTTATTGACTGTTTTATACTGAAATACTCTTGATTCCCTCTAAATTTCATTGATAAGAGATATTCAAGTTCAATATTTCATTGATAAGAGAGATTCAAGTTCAATATTTCATAATTTTGACTTAACCTTTGACCTCTAAAACAGAAGTGTTCAAATCTTTTCTATTTTCGGCATCTTTTCAAAGATGCATTGGCCAGCATGCATAGATTAGCCATTTCTGACTATCCAGGTTGGTACTTTTGTATGAGCTTGGAAGAGACCATGAGTTCATCATGAATCTAATGGCATGTGTCCGTCACGGACCAACCGAGTTAAATAAACAAACAAACAAACAAAATAACAAAATAACTGATACACTGAAATGACCATTTTGGTCAACACCATAAATATATGGCACCATTCCAATCACTTTCATAACACAATTTCGTTGAAATTTTGGTATGTTAAAGTTGAACTACGAAGATTAATAACGGAAATAAGTATATCCTTCAAAATTTGGGGGGACGTGTCCCCCTGTTTCCCCCCCCCCTAAAATGACGCCCATGGCAATTAGCCACTTGATCATACAGTAAAGTAAGACCTTTTCCGGTTCCAAGAATTTGGTTTAACTACATTACATTTTTAAATACGATCTTGTTGCCCTGAATTTCTGCTCCCTGTCAACCTGTTAATATGGAGTTACATACACGGGAAGAATGCATATTCAAAATGTATTTTCTTTATAAGACGAACCTGCGTAAAAAAACTATAAGAAATAAAAAAAAATAAGATCTCGACAAAAATGCTATGTATAGAACTTACACGTTTTCCTTTCTGAAACATATGTAGTACTAAATTTATGTAATTTTGTTCTTTACAGCTGTGTGTTTTGTTTTAAAGTTTACTTGAGTTCATCTCCCAGAATGAGTAGCTGACGTCTTCAAAGGCGTCACAAACTAATTTTCCTTCACGTTGTGGTTTTATAAAGCCACATTACCTAGTTACGGTCTACCTCGGTCTAGTTAAGTGGAAATTGCCGAGAGGATGTTCCTTGAAAGTGATACCAAAGAGACTTGAATTTGGAGATGAATCTAAAAATATTATGACATCTATTTTTACTAAATTGTTCACAGCATGGCATAGTATTAAAGATACTTACTCGTTTCCGCAAATGGTGCGTTAACAGTTATTACTAGTAAATCTACTGATGTGTAGAAGTGAAGAACTTTGCAAGAAGAAATTGTTCGACACACTGTATATTTTCCCAAACACTAATGTTTATGACGTAAAATATCACTTCTCCTAGAAATGAGAGTTATTGACTGTTCTGACCTGAAATACTCTTGATTCCCTCAAAATTTCACATTGATAAGAGAGATTCAAGTTCAAAATTTCATAGTTTTGAGTTAATAACACTCAGAAGTTATAACACTTTATCTAATTTCATATATACGTCATGTCATAAAACCCAAACGTATCCTGTATGTTTTTAACTTGTTATATAATATGATGTACACATGGTCATTGGTAGTATAGAAATCGGCCATCGAACGTAATTTAAACGTATCATCATGGTTATTCGCACAAAGTACTGAGGCAAATTTCCAAAGCAAATACCGTGATCATTTTACATTCTAATAATGCTTTATGTTTGTCTTTAACAACCCATCATTCCGCAGAACAAATAACATGACAAATATGACTTATTTGGGGCTATTTATAGATATTAATTTGACCATATTCTAAACAATATCTATCCATCTATCTCTGTTGCATGCTTTGTTCCTAGGAAGAGACATTAATAGTCTACGTATACAGGTGACTTAAGCAGGTGTTTTATGTATGGAATGGATGGTCTGATAAGAGCAATTATAATGGATTTGATCGGTTTCTAAGCCAAACGTTTTACATGTATTATAAATAAGTTATTAAAAGAATTACGTCGATACTTTTATCTTCGTGTGAATTTTGATTAGTGAAAAGTACAAATAGACCATTTGGTATTAGGAAGGTTGATATTTAAATAAACGCTGATTCTAATCAACGTATTAAAGATGGAAATGTTATTAATAACCTGGGTTAATTAATAACTCTAAATTAATAAGAATGTTCCCTGTTCCTAGTTTGATAGCATTGGACTTCTATGATTAAATAGCCCATATTAATAGTTTACAGGCCATCTTAAACAAAAATTCAGACGTCCATATTTTTCTGTCAATACGTGAACACACCAGTATAGTAAGCATTTGTTATTTTTAACTTAAAAGTGTAGGATTTTAGAAACCTCAAACTCTCTTTGTGACAGATTTAATGTATATATAAAGATAATATATCCGTTAAATTCATGGTACAAAATATACATAACAAGATCCCAATTTAAAACCATGATGTTCAATCTTCATCATTTTCATACTACATGAAGACATTCATCTTACATATACATGTATTGTTAAAATCTTCGTTCCAAGGCTCATTCGTGGCTGATAGATATAATACCGTAGTATTTTCAAATCCTATTCTTTGGCACTTTCAATCTTAAGTGATCCGTAATATAATGCCTGTAGATCAAGGACGTGACTGAAACCAGAACTGCCATTTTTCACAAATGCCATATTTATCTAGGACCGTTTAAGGCAATTACGTTTTTTTGTAATATAATGAGGCATATGTGGTAAAATTTTAATTGCACTTGTTTAACATTAGTGTCTTGTTACATTTTTCGTTTTTCATGTCGTTTTCTTTTTCATGTTTGACGCCTCTAGTTATCTTTCTGCGCCTGTATAGCTAAACAGACTTTTTTTCATTTATAAAGATTAAAGGTGCAATTCATGATTTGGATGGACAAAAAATTGCTTCATTTCTAGTTAAATAAAACGCAGAGTACAACATAAATATATACTGAAAATTTCACTTGATTCCGACCCTTGGTTTCCAAGTTACAAGATTTCCAGCATTTTGAAAATCCCCAGAGGCTACTGTGTTGTATTATTACTGTCGGGGCCCCGACAATAATAAGAAAATTACAAATTTTCTCACTTTTCTCGAAGATGCAAGTACATCGGACGGAATGGTTTGGGGATCGTAACATATACCAGTTGAGGATTCTTATAAGCTAAGAAACTCAATTTTGAAAGAGGTGACCTCGAGGGTGAAAAGTGGATCATGAATTGCTTTAATTACATCAGCATATTGTTTCTTTATAAAAAAAAAAGTACAATTATTTCTTTCAAAGTGTCGATTCTAGACCAAATTACCATGATTACCTGCAGACGTTGCCATCAATTGGTTATATATATTAAAACAAAGTTTAGGACTCTAAAATATTCATTATCATGTGCCATTAAAACGCACCCAATTGATGCATTCACCTCCCACTCAATTGATGCATTCACCTATAAATGCATATAATTTGTTATATTTTTATTAAATCTGGCATGCGTCACAAAATTTTAAATCATGGACACGTTGCGGAATGGGTGAATTTTCATATGCCTACCTTTTATATTTAGTTGTCATTGCTCAATGTTATTGTTCACTTGCTTATTCATTTGGTGACTTTAAAGGGTATGAACAATACCTACAATCTCTTCGGAAACGTTATCTATTTTTGACCAAAATGAATAATAATGATAACAGCACAACCCATTTTAGAAAGTTTTGCCTTTCATAGGTTGTGTGTCATGACATAACATGAAATATAGCCCATTAGAATCAAGGTTTCTCATGAATCCCAATAAATTACCTTATTCGTAACCTGACACATACGTCAAGTTTTTCTACAAAGATCAATATCTATTGTAAGAGAACATTCAATAATAAAGGCAATGTGAACATCTAGCGATTCAATCATGTGTTTAATAACCGTGTGAAATACGTCGCTTTAAGCATGCTTAAATTGGAAAAAAGAAAGTTGGGTTTCAAAACGTTATGGGTATTTCTAATGTCATGGACAGTGACCGTCAGAATAGAATCGAATTGAATATTTACATATTAACTATAAATAAAGTAGTGTAGAATAATAAAAGCTGTAAAGTGTATAAATGAGAGAGACCTCTGCAAGGTATTACATCACAATTTTCAAAAGTGTCTACTTGATATGGAGCTGACACTTACCCCCATTTTTCTTAAACCCTGTTTAATATTTTTTTCAATGTTGTAAAATATTTAGCTGAAAAATCGCACTTTCGAATGCAATCATGATCCGTCGTGTTTTCTAACGTAACACCTTGGAGGTTACAATAATCATAGCTTTTCACTGACACTAAACTAATTAAGTTAAGTTAAGTGATATAATGTCATTATCATGATTATCGTATTAAATAAACAGTATCAATTAACATTTTTTGAAACAAAACATAATTTGATATTAAAACACCTTAACGTTAGAATTTATTACGAAAGTTTTTTATTTTGTGTAAAATATTTACATTTCTCGCCTAAGGCATTTTAGATGGCAATGAAAAAAATAGGATGAAATGTGAATACCGTTGATAAGAAAGTGTTTGTCCAGAGTATCTGAACCTTTGATGGTGTGCATATATTCACATCAATGCACTTGCAACAAATAACTGTACCAACTATGATGGTGTGCATCTAATACATCAATGCACTTGCAACAAATAACTATGCATCCAACACACCAATAAATTTGCAACAAACAGCTACACCATTAAGTAAGGAGTGATAGGGTAAATCATGTCAAATTGTTTAATATATCTTAATTAAATATCTAAAATACAATCCAGCTACACTCTTATTTTATTTAAGATTTTCGAATTAAAGTGTTATCCAGTGCAGGGCTCATATTTTTTGATATGAAACCTTTTTACTCTAGTTGGCAAATAACCTATTGTCTACCCGTCAAAATTTGACAAGGATTTAACTAGAGTTAGCAGGGTTATGAATAATAATATGGCCCAGGTTTTGTTGAAACGAAATATTAATAACAAGCGTATTTGTTAAAGGGTTGCTACAAGTCTTAAAGAAATCCGAATGTCTTTCAATTTCAAGTACAAGAACA
>JXSR01S016400.1:1253-26503 GCA_000969725.1 Ophiothrix spiculata | reverse complement strand
ATATTGAATATTTGGTGTTTTTGATACCTTTTAAAACTCACTTTAATCCATTTTGTGCCTATATATACTTTGGCGGCCATTTTGAATGTCAGTGCATGCTCCATATTGAGTTTTAAACATGCTAACAGTTTGGAAAAAATAATCTTATGGTTATCCTAAAAGCCATTTCCATCATTTTTTGAACATTTGTTGTTTTTGAAACTGATTAAAATCCACTAAAACCAACTTTTGTGCCTAAAATCGTATTTTGGCGGCCATTTTGGATCTCAGAACAGGCTCTATCTTTAATTAGAAACTTGCTTAAACCCTTATTTGAGATGAAAAGTTGCTATTGTTTCCCTCAAAACCGTTTTCCATCGAATATTTTGGACATTTGATGTTTTTGTTACCGTTTTAAAGTGCCTCTAACCCATTTTTGCGGCCATTTTAGATCTTAGAACAGGCGCCATTTTGATTTTGATACAAACTTACAATATAATTAGGGGCAAATGATCTTGCTGTAACCCTAAATATTATTTCCGGTTGATTATTTATCTCTATTAAATATATATCAGGCAGATTAAAGGCTGTCTTGGTCTATTTTAATGAAAATCGGCTATTTTGGCAGCCATTTTGGTGGCCATCTTGAATTTGAAATGTGCATATGACATGATTAGTCAGATGTATTTGTTATAGCTCAAGAAGCCATTTTCGATAATAATTTTGAACATAAAGTGTTTTACAAGATACTTTTAGGCAATTATGATGAAAATATAGTATTTGGCGGGAATTTTGGCGGCCATCTTGGATTCAAATCTCGCTTGAGACCAGTTTTTATTTTTGGGAACATTCGTATTGTGTTTGAGGGTCATAAGGAACCCAATAAAGTTGATTTGGTTTACTCCTGGCTAGTGCAAAGGACTGTTATATGACACTTATATTGTAGACTTAATAAAAAATCGTTCACAGTTTAACCCTTTTCGGTCATGTTTCCGCATTTTTCTGCAAAATTTGATCAATTTTGGCCAAAAAAGGGTATTAAATTTGACGCCAATTGATTTTTTGGCACAACATTATAATACACGGTGATTTTGTACTCGTTGGACAAACATTTGGAAAAAGAATTGAAGACATATACCCAAATCACTAAATTTGGGTTATTTTTTACCTTTTTTGACCTTTTTTTGGTCAAAACCAACCACAAAAATGAAGTTAAGTCCCAAAATACTGTAGGCAGATATTTTTGTGATTCGATTTACCTAAATGAATGATTTGATTTTGAATAAATATTACTTTGGGGCCAAAAACTGATTTTTTACTATTTCCGTGATTTTTTCATGATTTTTGGCTATTTTGGGTCATTTTGACCACTAAATCAAAAAATTAATTTTACCATCCACCCACACGCTAATGTACACCCCTTGAGGATATGATTCCACATGGATGGAAAGCCGTAACAAGTTTTGCCCACAAAACGTTTTTTTAAGCATAATATTTGCTGTTGGCTGGTAGACTATATGTATATTTCCTTCTGTGTGTCAGCTTTTATTGGATTTGCAATTATGGCTTGGAATATATCACCAACTTTAAAAGGTAGCACAACAGTCAAAATAGTCAATCCTTGTAGTATGGATAAATAAGTTTTGCGCTAATGAGGTTCGTTATCCGGAGAAATACCTGGAACAGGCGGTAGGTTATAAAAATACAATGATATGGACGTCTGAATTTTGGACGTCTGAATTAAATTTGTTTAATATTTGCAATCATTTTGGCAAAACCTGGTATGAAAGTGGGTCAAATTGAAAAATTGCCATAAATTTGTCAGTAAATGACCATGTTATTCTAAATGTTAAACTTGTGTATTTTCTCAAACTTAGAGACACCTAAATGTTTTGTGTATATTTGAAAATTGTCAAAAAAATTCAAATAACCAGTTTTGTTTTGAAGTTATGACGTTCAACCTTTCACATGTACACAATTTTATGCAAACGATGAATAGCGGTTCATGAAATTCATACATTGCCATGTCACGACTCTCGACTAATCATTAAGTCTAAGTAAGTATGTGTAAAATCATAATGGGGAGCGGGTTGGCGCAGCGGTACTTCCCTCGCCTTGCACCAATGAAGTCCCGGGTTCGAGTCCCGCGCCCGGCGCTTTATGTGCATTTGGTCTTCAGTCCATGCTCGCTTCCGCAGGTTTTTCTCCGGGTACCCCGGTCTTCCTCCTGCAATCAAAACTGAATTTAAAAAATATATTGGAGCCCTGTTGAAGATAAGTTTCCTTGAGCTTACTTGGTACCAAGTACCAAGTTGGGTTTCCTTGGCGAAAGCCTAAACAAGGTGATTTTTTGAAGTTGATAATCTGTCTTATTTCTGACGTTTCTTTGACATTTGTACTTACTCTAAATATCCGAAACAAGTATAATTTACCATCAAAGCCTCATTAAGCTGTTTTCTGACATCGTCTTTTCATAAGAACAAGAAGTTGATAGACCGATCAATTAACATGTTTTGCAACAAAGTTGACTTTGACATTGAGCCACTATAGATTGAAAAAAAAAATACCTAAACAGTTTGAAAAGGTCGGTATCTATTGCGGAAGTTCCTATTGTGAGACGTTCACATTTCTAAATCCGATCTCGTAATGTTCAATATCCATGTGAAATGCATCGCTTAAGGCTTCTTTGACGTCAATGAAAATAGTATGATGACATGTGAAAGCTTGAAGAAAAATCGTTTGTCTAAGGTATCTGGTTTCCAATCTCAATGCTCAATAGTCATGAGAAATGCTCCGATTCAAGCATGCTTAGTGAATAGTAACACGATGAATCGCTCATGTCAATAAAGACAGTATGATGGATATGTCGAGCGTTTAGCTCTCACAAAATGTTCCGATGTTTTTGAGTCAACAAATCATCCATAAATACCAACAGTTCATTCACATTACATGGCGATGGTGTGCAACTTCGCAAGTAAATCTGCATGTGTAGAAGTGAATAACTTTGCAAGAAGAAATTGTTCGACACGCTATCTATTTTCCCAAACACTAATGTTTATGACGTCAAATATCACTTCTCCTAGAAATTAGAGTCATTGACCTGAAATACTCTTGATTCCCTCAAAATTTCACAGATGTGTTCAACATACCTGATACACTGAAAGGCCCATTTTGTTCAACACCATAAATATATGGCACTATTTCAATCACTTTCATAACCCAATTTCGTTGAAATTTTGGTATGTTGAACTACGAAGATTAATAACAGTATATCCTTCAAAATTTACAATACCATTTAATGGTTGTGACAACAATGAATGGCGGAGCTTAAGCATATTCCTTTACACTCGAATATTTCCGTCGCTGAAAATTGCATTGTCGCCTAATTTATTATCAAAATTCATTGTTATGACGAAAAAGACTTCTCATGTTCTTCCGTTAACTTCCGTCCACCTAAGCCATTTTCTACTACGTCGTCACCTAATGGGCGGTTACAACCTCCCTGTATGGTGTGGTTGTTTTATACCATAGTATAGGGTAGGGTGTCTTGACTTCTTTCCAGTGATGCCAAAATCATGAAAATCGGTCAAGGCGTTACGTATTTATGACGTCATAAAGTACTTCAGGTCGGAAAGATTTAGGCAAAAATTGACAAAAATTCGCTATTAAAGTTCTAAATTTTAAAGTTTTTGCTAATGAATAAAGGAAATGGTAGTTCTGACATGTTTTGTAAGTTTAAGTATCTTAGCATGCACATATTTTTCAAAATGGTGACTTTTATATGAAGGACATCCCCGAACCACGAACTTTGACGGTTTACCCTACCCAACCAAAGGTGGTACCCCCGACTTGTTTCATCAAAATGGCCGCGAAGGATGTAAATAAATATATTTAGAAGCCCGGGCCATTTTGTTTTGCGTTATGGGGCAGTCGGAGTGGGTAATAGTGGGTAAGTTTGTTGATTTGCATCTTTTTTTTCGATCTCTACTTACACTATTTTTTTTCTTTTATCGACCTTGTTTTACTTTAGAATACAATATTCATATAATTTAAAGTTTGGAAGTATGGTAGTTACACTAATCATTAAGTCTAAGTTGATAAGTGTGAAATCATAATCTTTCTTGTTTTCAAACGTTTCTTTGACGTTTGTACTTACTCTAAATATCCAAAACAGCCTCATTAAGCTGTTTTATAACATCGTCTTTTAATCAGAACAAGACGTTGATAGACCGATCAATTAACATGTTTTGCAACAAAGTTGACTTTGACATTGAGCCACTATAGATTGAAAAGTTTGAAAAGGTCGGTATCTATTGCGGAAGTTCCTATTGTGAGACGTTCACATTTCTAAATCCAATCTCGTAATGTTCAATAGCCATGTGAAATGCATCGCTTAAGGCTTCTTTGACGTCAATGAAAATAGTATGATGACATGTGAAAGCTTGAAGAAAAATCGTTTGTCCAAGGTATCTGGTTTCCAATCTCAATGCTCAATAGTCATGAGAAATGCTCCGATTCAAGCATGCTTAGTGAATAATAACACGATGAATCGCTCATGTCAATAAAGACAGTATGATGGATATGTCGGGCGTCTAGCTCTCACAAAATGTTCCGATGTTTTTGAGTAAACAAATCATCCATAAATACCAACAGTTCATTCACATTACATGGCGATGGTGTGCAACTTCGCATCGTTGAAGTTGCAACTAGCCACTTCATCATACAATAAAGTATATAAGACCTTTTACGGTTCCAAGAATTTAGTTTAACAACATTAAATATCTTAAATACGATCTTATTTGCCCTGAATTTCTGCTCCCTGGCAACCTGTTAATATGGAGTTACATACACGGGAAAAATGCATATTAAAAATGTATTTTTTTTATATAAGATTACCTGGGTAAAAACTGTTACAAATAGCAAATTAAGATCTTTTTGACAATCGACGAAAATGCTATGTATAAAACTTTACGTTTTCCTTTCTGAAACATTTGCAAGTACTAAATTGATGCAATTTTGTTCTGTACAGCTGTGTGTTTTGCTTTAAAGTTTACTTGAGTTCATCTCCCAGAATGAGTAGCTGACGTCTTCAAAGGCGTCACAAACTAATTTTCCTTCACGTTGTGGTTTTTATGAAGCCACATTATCTAGTTACGGTCTACCTCGGTCTAGTTAAGTGGAAATTGCCGAAAGAATGTTCCATGAAAGTGATACTAAAGAGATTTGAATTTGGAGATGAATCTAAAAATATTATGACATCTATTTTTACCAAATTGCTCACAGCATGGCATAGTATTAAAGATACTTACTCGTTTCCGGAAATGGTGCGTTAACATTTATTACAAGTAAATCTACTGATGTGTAGAAGTGAAGAACTTTGCAAGGACATGCTATCTATTTTCCCAAACACAAATGTTTATGACGTCAAATATCATTTCTCCTAGTTATTGACTGTTCTGACCTGAAATACTCTTAATTCCCTCACAATTTCAAATTGATAAGAGAGATTCAAGTTCAAAATTTAATAATGTTGACTTAACCTTTGACCTCTAACACAGAAGTATTCAAAACAACTGGTACACTGAAAGGCCCATTTTGGTCATCACCACAAATGTATGGCACCATTTCAATCACTTTCATAACCCAATTTCGTTGAAATTTTGGTATGTTGAAGTTAAACTACGAAGATTAATAATTGAAATAAATATACCCTTCAAAATTTACAATACCATTAAATGGTTGTGACAACAATGAATGTCGGAGCTAAAGAATATTCCTTTACACTCGAATATTTCCGTCGCTGAAAATTACATCGTCGCCTAATTTATTATCAAAATTCATTATTATGACGAAAAAGACTTCTCATATTCCTCCGTTAACCCTTGTCCACCTAAGCTATTTTCTACTACGTCGTCACCTAAGGGGGGGGGGGGTACCACCCCCCTCCCTGTGAAAATGAAATTGACGTGCCAAAAGTGTGGTTGTTTTATACCATAGTATAGGGTAGGGTGTATTCTTTCCATTGATGCCAAAATCGTGAAAATCGGCTAAGGCGATACGTAAATATGACGTCATAAAGTACTTCAGGTCGGTTCAGCAAAAATTGACAAAAATTCGCTATTAAAGTTCTAACTAGCGGATTTTCATCGGGTTGTTTGCTAATGAATAAAGGGAATGACAGTTCTGACATATTTTGTAAGTTTAAGTTTCTTAGCATGCACATATTTTTCAAAATGGCGACTTTTATATGAAGGGCACCCCCTACCACGGACTTTGATGGCTTACACTACCCCACCGAAGGTGGTACCCTCGACTTTTTTCATCAAAATGACCGCAAAGGATTTTAAAAACAATTACTTCGATGCCCGGGCCACTTTGTTTTGCGTTTGGGGGTAATCGGCGATAATCCATGCAGGGGTGGTAACCACCTACCTACCCCCTCTAGTCGGAGTGGGTAATAGTGGGAAAGTTTGTTGATTTGCATCTTTATTTTTTTTTCGATCTCTACTTACACTTTTTTTTCTTTTATCGACCTTGTTTTACTTTAGAATACCATATGCAAATTTCAAAACATTACTTTTATAATTTAAAGTTTGGAAGTATGATAGTTGGACAGGCCACCGCTTACTTTAAAATCGCCATTTTGAAATTAACTGTACGCAATGGAAATGAAACCTACTGAGTATGTAGGTATTACCATTTTCCTTCTTCAGAAGCCATAAAAATCTGATTAAGATTAAGTTTCTCTCATTAAGTCTGATATTTAGAAGTTTAATTTGAATCTGTGACCATTCCATGACTCACGTGATTTCACGCGATATGTCACATTTTATGACATCACCAATACGCATTTGCTGATCGTATACTCAATTTGTCTGGGTAAGGACAAATGTTTTAGGTTTTGTATAAAAAGGAGAAAACGGCATAGTCAGAGATTCAAGCTCTTTCAAATACTCCCTATATATGATAAAGTAAGTAATGATATCGTTTGATCACCTATCTATCATGTACAAGTGATATAATATGTTATTACTCTTAACCATTCATATTCTCTACTTGATCCAGATAAAATTGTGATTTGAAAATTGAGTTTTCTGTACAGAGCTCTTGCCTGGAGGAAAACGATTATTTTCACACAATTTCTCCTTATCTAAGACGTTACCCTTTACATAAGACAGAACAAGTAGTCTCTTCGAAACAGAGTATTTAGAAAGGAAGTGGATACCTGATAACATCTTACAAATTGTGTTAACGTTAACTTCAACTTTGTGATTTAGAAATTGTCATGAGATATGTTGGACGTATGACATCATATTCGTACATACACATGCAATAAAAGACTTTACCAGTTATGTAATAGAAACTTGAAATATTCCTTACAACGATCTATAAAAAGTACATGTATGATCTTGAAAAAGACACTCATGATTAATCAGTTAATATACTGAAACCATTTCAAGCAACCAAGTATATACAAATTATTTTAATTAATTGTTCTCACGAAAACTACCGTATTCACTCGTCCAATTCAGTTAGTGCAAAAAAACTTGTTAAAATATTTTGACAATATGCCGGCTATAAACAGTCATTATATTTCAAAGTCTTGGAAGTGAGGGTATGTAAAAATTTAAAAGGTTTGTCAAGTGGCAAATAGTTGAATTGTACGAATAAATACGGTATATGGCTTTGTTGCAAGTTAATTATGAATATTTTTTTAAACAAAGATCATTCAAATTGTACATTTAGAAAATCGGGTGTGCTAGGCAAAGTATACACTATCAGAATAGGGTGTAGGATCAAAAGTGTGATTTTGGACTGCATTGTTTGATTTTCTTTTCTTTCTTTTTTTTGAAATATTGCCAAAATAAATTTAAAAAGTAGCATGGTTTTATTGAAAACCCATTTTTTTACTGTTTTGGACATATTTGTTTCAACAATTATTCCAAAATGATAGAAAATGAACTACAGGGATTTTTCAACCTTCGCTTAACAATCAACAACGATACAAGTATGATTAAGTGTACAAATAGACCACTAGGTATGTCTATTTCTGGAGATTAAAAATGTTTGCCTTATCAGTTCCTCGGTTGCAGATATTAAAAAGATTTTGCTCAAACTATGTAATAAATGTCTGTGAATATATATCATTTAGTAAATCAAATTTCGAAAGGATAAGCATCAGTATTTATTTTGTGATATATATAATGTGAGCGCGCTAGTAAAGCAGGTTAGTTGAAACATAAAAACCTATCAATAAAAAATCACTTTAAACTACTTAATGATCCATGTTTACACAGGTTTCTTAGCAATATATGAATGTACAAACCCGTGATGTTACATCCATCTTCACATTTACAACACATTCAGACATCTTACATAACATACAGACAAAATATAAGTTGAAATTTTTCACTTAGCGATAATACTTTTCTTAGTATTCTTAAATCTATATTTTTGCACTTAAGATAATGCCTGTAGTTCAAAGACGTGACTGAAATCAGAACTTCCATTTTTCATAAAATGTCATATTTATCTAGTACCGTTTAAGGTAATTATATTTCTTGTAATATGATGCGACAACCATGGTAGAATTTCAACTCTGCAGTTTAACATAGGTGTAATATTACATTTTCCTTGAGACGGTTTTGTTTCTTGAGTTATCAGTTTGCATTTTTAGCTAAACAAACGTTTTTTCAACATGGCTATCTCAATTTTTCGTAATTTAAAACAAAATATTAATTTGTGGATTAGCTGACGTAAGGTGTTTCGCAAAGACACGAAAATTACAATTGCTATTTTGAATTTATAAGTGTGCAATCTCAAAACAGAATTTCAGAGACTCAAAGAAATGTCTTTGTAAACGAAGTTATGTGTATAATCCAACTGCCAAATGCTATAGAGTAATAAAATACATATACATATGATTTTCGTACAAATCTCAACATTAAGAAACCATGTTTTAAATTTCAAAGAGATGACGTTCTTCTACCTATGTTTACATTTTGGTCACATTTGAATATAAACATACATCTTGTAAACCGATATTAAAAAAACCCTGAAATTGAAATGCTCATATTAAGCTAGCGGTGTAATACTTATCACGATATGTTTTAAATCCTGTACCAAGGCATTCTCCATCTAAAATGATCGGACAATGCTTGCAGATCAAGGACGTGAGTGAAATTATAACTGCCTTTTTCACAAATGCCATGTGTACCGAGGACCGTTTAAGGCAATTACATTTCTTAATTTAAAATTATATATATGTTGTAATATGATGCGGAACACCTTTCAATTGTCGTCGGGTAACATAAGTGTTATATTACTTTTTTCCTTGAAGTTGCTCATGTCAGCCGCCTCAAAGTGAACTATTCGTGTGTTTAACCTGATACAAGTATATCAATATTTGTCTCGGGTTTAACTAAACTGGGTTTTTTTCCACTTATCCGGATTATCCATCCTAGATTCTCGTAATCTTTTACAAAAATTAGCAACAATGTTTGTTTGTTTTTTCATGTAACTAATGTAAGGTGATTCACAATGACATGTAAACGTGAAACATGGAAGTTTGGAGCCATTTACTAACAGACATACGGCTTAATACGTAGGCATCAATTGGTAATCCATATTCATTCGAAATTTGGAATATGAGGCTCCAATATCAGAAAAGTTTGACATATCTTATTAACATAAGTTTCTTTACAGCATACCCAAATGATACAATATTAAAAGACATTAGGGGATGTTGCTAATACATGAGAATATCCTCTTCAGGTAGGCTACTTTTGCCTACGTACAATACTCCATAAATCCTGAAGAATGCAGATCCACAGCATATCCCAAATACTCTACAATATTGTGAACTGGTGGTTTTGTTAATAATTTATTAGGATTGATTAAGACCAAATCAATGCGCATCAATATTTTTGTACATGTATCGTTCATGGTTTTGGTATCATTTTTGCCTATTTTGTTGCTTTCATATGAAAAAACATCGTACAAAAGTTCATTTCAATAATCAATGTCAAGATTTCGTCCGTAGTTATAATTTGAAAAATACGGACTAATTTATTTCCCCGTATGGTCATATTGCCTTATGTGCGTTAGTCTGCTGCTTACTGCATACTTCAAGATTTATAGTGTAGTTTATTTTTGTCGTTTTCAATGCTGTTTCACTTTCTTGTAGTACTTCCATATTCTACAGTCACTTCAGTATCTTTTAAATGGGTAGGAATATTGAAAACTAGGTGAATGTGGCAAATAACTTGTTTCTTCGTGACATGTTAATTTCGTTTTTAACAGTTATTTACAAAATAGTAAGATCGATAATTTTTCAAAATCCTGGATCGTGTTAACAGAGTAATTCTAAATCCTCTGATTCAAATTAAAGATGAAACAAACTGCCAAAAATGCTACAAAAGTGCAGAATGGTTTATTCAGAGTCTTGACGATATGCATCGATCGATGCCCATCGACGCGCAGTCCTTACACGCGCCATGCACAAAGAATAGCGCAAGTAAAAGACTGCGCGTCGATGGACGTCGTACGATACATATCGACAGACTCTGAATAAACCATTATTCTACGTTTATTACGTTGCATTAACATACGATAAATGAATGAATACAGGACATTTATAGTGCACTATGCCTTACTGGTTGGTAATGGTCCAATTAATCTCCATTCCACACCACACATCCAACCTCCAGGGGGCGAACCATGATAGGTCACATATAAACCATCGTAGCCCGGATCAATATTTTAAGTTTCTCAATATATGGGTGAAAACATACTCGGCCTCAAAACGAAATTTTCGCTACCAAACATTTGGTCGTGACGTCAAAATGACGATTGACTCCAAACAAAATAACTTCAACACCGAGTTGAGACCAAATAAAAGTTCGCGCTAGATTGCACATGCTATTGAATTGCCATATACATTGGACCAAATGTTTGCTACCCGTTCATACTTTAAGTTCGATGGCAAATATTTGGTGACATCACGACCAAATGTTTGGTAGGAAAAATTGTGTTTGGAGGCCGAGTATGATTTCGCCTTAACTCAATATTTTAGGGGGTTTTTTTTCTAATGGTTAGCGTCAGAGCATCCCTTCTTAATCCAAAACGGTACGATCGGTTTCTTGTTGTTTCTATTGTCAGAGAACATTCAATAAACGCAATATGAACATTTTGTAATTCAATCTCATGTTCAATAACAGTGTGGGAAGAATCGTTTTAGTTACTCACGACCGTTCATATGTGCAGGCCAAACGTCATAATGTTTGTCTTTTAATCTTATGATCAATGACCGTAAGAATAACCACCTGATTCAAACTTGGATAAATAGCAAGACCACTCTAATAACAGGTGCGAAAATTCCAGACCTTTCCATCTTTTTCTTTTTGATATCCCAAAGGTCTTTTACTCATCATGGTTATGCTCATTATGATTTTCTTTAAGCAAATTAACTTATTGTGATTAATATGTAAGCCATGTTACAATTTGTACAATTTCATACGTTTTTAGGATAAGTCTAAAAAAGTGCTTTTTGCGACTAATGTGACTGATTGATTTTGTGTAAATCAATTTGATTGGTACACCGTGGCCCGGCAAACCAGACCTTCTTTGTAATATTATTTTCATGGGGACCGTCTCAGAATACCGTAACACTAATTCCTTTTTTTCCCTGGAAAAAGTAACCTCTTCTTCTGGCTCTTGTAACCGCTGGGTGACGCCATTGAATAATCTATCTTCTGTAAATCAACTATAAACTAATGTAATTTCGTTCTTGAAGACTCTGTCAGACATCAACATATAGAGCAAAACGGAAGAATAACGTACAGAAGTTTCACATATTGAACGTGTACTAAACGCACCACCACCATATGAATAACGAATTAAACGTACACATCACGAACAGACCGTACGTATGGATAACGTATTGAACGTACGTGTAACAAACACATGACGAACAACAATGCATAAAACATAACAATAGTGAGATAAAGTGGCTTTACTGTAAACTTAACTTGAATTCATTCCCAGAATAAGTAGTTGACATGTTCAAAAGCGTCACAAACAAATTTTGCTTCTCGTTGTGGTTTGTTAAAACCACATTATCAAGTTACAGTCTATCTCGGTCTGGTTAAGTGAAAATTGTCGAGAGGATTTTCTATGCAAATCGATATCAAGGACACATGATAAGAATTTGGTGATGGATCTAAAAATATGACAGGATGAAACAGCGGCAAAGCCCACTTTACAGGAAAGCATTTTCCAACTGACTTGTTTCCGTAAAGGATACGTTTAAAGGTTATCCCCAAAATATTCGAATGTGTAGAAGTGAAGAACATTGCAGTACAAAATTTCATATGGTATCTGATTCTGTTATATTTTCTCAAGCAGCAATGTTAATGCGTAATAATGAGGTCGAATTTCAATCTGAGTGATGGCGACATACGGCAAAACGACCTTGCCGTGAGTTTAAAATTTGCGTATTTAAATGCTCTTATTTAAAACTTACAATCAGATGTGCATGCCTTTTTTTTTTGGACATTTTAACATCCGCTTTTTTTTTTTTTTATAAATAATGTGCTTCTTGTGATATTTACATTTACAACCTTTCGGCCGGATACTCTGGTCACATAAGCTTGCGGCGAGGTTACGATGTGTTTACGGCGTCATACCAGGCAGATTTCAGCAGACACCGGTCGGACACCGGCCGGTGTCCGACCGGGGTCCGTAACGCCGTAAGACGCCGGAGCATGCCGCAAGAATTTAACTATGAGTTAAAACCTTGCGGCGTGTATACGATGTCTTCAGTTATGTTCTAATAACCACCGGAGTCCGACCGGTGTCCGACCGGGCATCGCAAGAGCTCTGAAGGATACACATCGGTAAATACGTCCCCATTGACTTTACATGCAAAGTGGCCTGTCAATAAACACCATTTTCTCGACTTAAAAGCAACTGGTTACCTTGTGCTTGGTCTTGATTGAAAGATAATGGACATATCTCTTCAACAAAATGAACAAAAATATATGGTCAAGGCAAAGTTTTCGAGATACGGCGCATCAAAGTCACGCGTCATTTTGAGTGCGCCCATGCCCATGGGGAAAATAGTGCAAGTGACAAGAAACCCTGTGTTCTCCAAAAGTCATTAAATTTCTTCAAAAATGATACAAACAAAATCATTACATCATGATTGATTAAATAAAAGTCCAATTAGCATGATAAACTGTAAAAAAATTGATGAAAATAATATTTTCTACATATTCTTAAATTAATTTTAGGCAACAAGGGTCACTTTCTGCCTGCCAACAGGCATTTTCAACCTAGCAGACGACGCTGCACAATTTATTTACCGATGAGGTATCACAAGCATTCAGCGGTGTCATACCGATGTCATACCGGCGTTGCGGCTTTGCAGACGCCGGTGGGACACCGGTGGTTATGTGACCAGGGTGAAACTCCTGGAAATATCTTTGTAAACGAAATAATGTATATAGGTAATTCAACGGCCGAATGTTTGTACACATTTGATATGTGCACGTTCTCTTCTCTCAAATCTTCACATTTACAAAACAGGTTTCAAATTTCAAAATCATGACGTTCATATTTAAAAAAAAGTATATTACCATTAGAATATAACATCGATATTACGAATACAAGTCGAAATGTTCTTAGGTAGTTGTGTAATAATTGACATACTAGTAATATTTTCAAAGGTACTTTCCATCTGAAGTGATTCCTGAGATAAAGATTGGAGATCTAAGACATAATTGAAACAGAACTGTCGGTTTTCAAAAACACAATATTTACTAAAGACTCTTTAAGGCAAATCACATTTCTTTCGATATGATTCGATACACGTGGTAGAATTTCAATCGGGCTAGTTGAACGTAAGTTACAGTTTTCCTTAGGATTACTCATGTCTGGTGCCTCAATATCTCTTTGCGTCTGTTTAAACCTGGAGAGCTTTAACTCCGCCGTTTATTTTATCTTTTCATTTATTGGGATTACCCATCTTATCTTTTGTATTTTTATACAAATATGCGTGATATGGCTGATGTCGGTGATTCACAATGACTTATATGTGAAACATTTCCGGTACAGCAATAAATGAGAAATCTATATACATACTTTTAAATTTTGAACATGATACTGCTCTTGAAAAAAGATGCAACATCGTCAAAGGTTGACCTGTTTTTTTGCTGTTGTTGTCGTTTTTTGGTCATTTTAGAAAAATGATAAATTCGTATAAATGTAAATGTAACGTATCTCTTAATTAACAGACATTAAAGGGATTGTCCATGTCTTTCCAAAATGTGAAGTCTACAGAATCATTAATGTGTACCTACTTGATAGGGCAAAAACATTTATAAGTTAGAAATCAATATAATCTTAAAAATGAGCTTAATTAACTCCATTTTACTCACAAAGCAGTATCGTATTGTGTTCCCCTTCACCAACTGTAATACTCCTTTGCTATAGTTTCTGTATATCAGTCTTGGAATAAGACATGTTTCTCTTTTATTTTAAGATTTTAAGCTGAATCAAAACAACAGTGCCATTCAGCTACCAAGTGGGATTTCGGGTAACCGGTAACCCTAAATTCAGACATGGGCAATTTTGTCTCTAATTTCAACATTTCTTTGTTTGTGAGAAAACAATCACTGTGGTAAATGGGCACGCTGTTCCTGTAACACCAAAAAACTTATATGTGCGAAGAATTGAAATTTCAGAATCAGGATGATGGCCAATCCCTTTAAGCTAATCTTGACTTATTTTCTTTGTTTTGGTCATTGCTCGATGGTGTTCTCCAGTACTGGTGTTCTAATTGTTTAATATTTCGATATTCCAAAAAAATTACTCCAGTATTTTTGATGGTTATAGGAACAGGAATAGCACTAAAATTTTGCAAATCACTTGTTTCTTTGCGACATGTTAATTGTGTTTTCGACAACCATTTAGAATTAGTAAAACCGATATTTTCACTTTTCGTATCGTCTTTCCGAGAAGTGTTGTAGGGATGAACATAATTTGAAATTTATAATAGTTGGAGTTGTATTAACCGTATTAGTCTCGATAATTTAGTATTCTTTTATAGAACAGCATGAAACATTGTTCAACAGAGGTTTCCATCAGAATAGAATGGAGAAGAGAAGAGGAGAGAAATAACTGATCCGATTTGATTCAATTTGAATAGAATAAAATTACTAGAAAAAATAGAAAAATTGAATATATTTGTCTTGCAACAAAAAAATCGTTGAATTTAAAGCCTTGATGTGTGAAATGGTCCATTCAAAGAAATTCATTAAAAGAGTCAGTGGGATAAAAAAAAAACAGCTTTACATAATCTATGTTGAGCCATTTTAATTCATTTTGTTCGGCTTTACACAGCTAAGATGTGTTTTCGTTTCATTTCAATCCTGGACGTATGGCAAGCCAAATGTTCAAAATATAGAAAACTCAGTTAATCCTTTTTCTGAGAAAAACTCGTTTTTTCTAGTGAAAAAACTCAGTTGTTTAACTGAGTTAATCTGAGAAAACCTGGGAACAACTTAGTTTTTCACCTGAAAAACTTAGTTTTTTGTGCAAAACGTTGTGTTTCTGATAAACTCAGTAGATCTGATAAACTTAGTTGATCTGATAAACCCATTTTATCTTAGAAAAACTAAGTTTATCTGAGAAAAATTACCGTATATAATTTTCATAACCTTTTTTAGTTATCATAGCAAAAACGCAAATTAAATTTTCATTGCCCTTCTATGTATTTACCATACGCTTCACTTGGTGGCAAAACAAAACAAAAATTCAAATCGACTCTCCTCTTCCCATGCTTATTAGCATAAATTAGCATTTTTTATTTCAGGAATGTATTTGTACTTACATACTGCATACATAAGCCAAATTTTATTGAACAATTCCATTGGGAAGTGAGTTTTCAAACTTTTGGCGGAAAAATTTTGACGCGACACGATAAATTATTTTTTTGGTTGCCATTTTGAAACAGTTTGTTTGATTTTCGAATTTTTTCCTTGTTTTAGTTCTTTTGAAGACCAGAGTTTCAACGTTAAATTATTTCGCGAAATCGCTTTTTCGGTGTTGGATTCATATGGACCCCCCATCCCTTTGACCTCTAACGGGCATGTGGCAGACCTTGACCACTTAAGTGTTAAAGCTTATGACATACTTATCACCAATCTCTGGTATTTATGTTGGTGCTACATTGTATTATATATCATAAATATCATTATCTTGGCCATGTGGAAGAAAAACATGTTCTTGAATAAAAGAGAAAATATTCAAACGTTATAAAAAAATGAACCTAGATTATTAGGTTCTTCATTATCTTTTGAAAACGAAAAAGAATGTTTCTCGCTTCTTCTTCCTGTAATATAGGGGTTAAAATTCTAATCATGTTTTCAATGTCCATTTAGTTTGCCGTAATTTAAATATGTCGGAAGTTTCAATTTTGAAGCAACAGAAACGATGTCAGTTTGCTAAGGCTTTGATTATTCATCTAAAGGAAACACAATCGCTAAATCGAGAAGTCTAATAAATTATTACAAAGGATACGACATTCATTTTAAGTGTGTTAAAATGCACAGATCTTATTTACTGTTTAAAAGAAACAATGCAAACGAAATTTAAAGGGCATATCCATCTAATCGATTTATTTTCGTCAGTTACAACGACCACGTTCTTCTTTTTGTTTTTTGATTGATTGATTGCTTGTTTTTGTTTTTAAGAATAAAAATATTAGATATCAGAGATGTATGAATATACGACATGTGATGTCGCTGTATCACTCTTACAAGTAAACTGACAGGTAGAAAAAATAAAATGAATTAATGCTATCTCTACATTGTACAAGTATTCTAAATGGTACTTGTTTTTGAATAACAAAACTAGTTCTGTTCAAGAATCTTTCTTCTTTCTTTTTTCAGTACATAAATAATAATGTTTGTGCAATACAGTTCTTCTTTATCGCGTGGCATTGACCGAAGGTATCAATAGTGAATACCTCTATTATCCTCAGGCTGAGATAGTGTAATATAATGTTTAGGGTGTTCCAAGCTCTACTAAAAGTCTTGTAGTTGTAACTACGTCTAGGCACATGTTTTGAAACAAAATACTGTTACTAACATCTTGACAATTAGTTTGGTCTAAGCCTCAATCAACCAATAAAAGTACTTTCAGATTTTAATTATTACAAGGAAACTAACGTTGCATGGCATGACTTAAAACTATGTAAGTAAGGTACTTTAAAAACTTCAACATTTTCCAGTTCTAAAAAAAAACCATATTAACCAAAAATAAAAAATAGCCCAATTTTCTATTCATGATGCCGAGTTTTGGTAAATTTTCCCATTCTTCAATTCAGTTCTTAAATTTATGATTACTGCTAACAGTTATAACTATGGCAGCAGTATTATGTGGATTTTGAAGTCCTAATGACCGGAACGGGGTATGAAACAATCAGGAGCAGAATACCATACTAATTGCTGTTACATCCACAGATAGGACCCTGTAAATGTGATCGATGGCAATATGTCTCCTCCGAAGGACGACGATCTCTCATGAAATATTTACCCAACTCTAAATCTACTATAGGAAACCTCACTTCGGCCAAAAATCAGTTCTGAAAGCAGATTTTGGAACCACCGAATATGGCTTGGTATGTAATGGATTAGCTACTAGGTTTACAAATGCCTAATACTATTCAGCAAGCATCTGGGCCCACAACAGGTATTTTTAGATTCTCTTGAAGGATACAAAATGTTATTTTCAGCGGACAAATCTATCTCTATATATCTTTAGTTAAATGATGAATTAAATGTTGTTAAATCGCAATGCACATGAATTTAGCAAGTAACAGCAAAACTAGGTGGAAAATAATTCGTTGAATAGATTCATCAGGATCGTTCTTTAATCTTTGTCACTATGGAAAATAAATTGTTTATTCTTTCCTTTTATTCTCATCTATCCAATATACATGCCTCAGTGAAACCCCTATCTGGATCAGTCTTATAGGATACAAATGGGCTGTCAAATTTCAATAGCATATGAAACCATCAGTATATTGAACATGTCCCCATAACATTATGTGTTCTCTGCTATCCCCTCAAAATCTATACTTAATTTCCTGTAGTAGTCCAAAATGAAATGTTTACTTTCGGATTCTTCATCGTGAGCTTTAACATGTTTTGGGCTAACCTATATAAGTCGCTTCTAGACTGGTCCCTTCATCCATATTTGCTTATCATGTTTATAGGAACTTGTAGCGTATTTATCTATTTCCTTCAGTCTGTTTATGAACTCCGACGAATTAAAACGTTTTAAGTGCTCTTGACTTTACATCGAGCAAAGCCAGAAAACATTTTACAAAGGTATTATTTTAACGATATTCAGTTTGTAAAGCGGTTTTGAGATGTGTTTGATATACATTCAGTCGATATTGCAGCAAGAAATATCCCTATAGGACATTATACATATTTTGATCGGTTGTCATATGTACAAGCTTTTCAATTGTTTTGAAGATATAGATATTCCCCTCGTTGCATTGCTCCACGTTTTGGCTCCCTTTAGGCCCTGCTGGATTGATCTGTTTTCTATACACTAACTGATTCAAGTAATTACATTTCCCTTGATGTGATTTATAAAACAGGTAGGAAAACCCACCAAGGGAATTAAATTCTGGCTGTGATCTAGCATTCTTTGATAGATTTTCAATACTAAAACAAATTGAAACCCAGATCTATCAAATATGGGAAATAACAAGCACTCTCAAATGCTTTTAATTAATTCCTTTATTATTATGTAGATTCTTGAACTGGATAAATCTCAGTGGTATTTTCAATGCTCACTTGTCTCCTATTAGGTTTTGTTTCTGTTGAAATATTTTGAAGTCTGATAAAACTTGTTCCGGTATGCCCATAGTAACTGCAACTTTATATTTTTGATTAAATCCTTTTGACGCATTTTTAGTTATAGCTGTCATTATCAATTTTGAAGCAACGGAAACTATGTTAGTTTGGTTAGGCATTGATTCTTCATCGAAAGGAAATACAATCGTTAAAAAAAGAGAAGTCTAGGAAATTATTAAAAAGGATACGACATTCATTGAGTGTGACTAAATGCATCGCTCTTACTTATTGATTTTAAGAGAAAACTCTGCAAACGAAATGTAAGGGGCATATCCAACTTATTGATTTATTTTCGTCAAATAATAAGAACACTTTTTTTAAGAATAAAAAATATTAGATGCATGAGATGGAATAAACGGAATAGCATGCGATGTCGATGCATCATTTTTACAAGTAAATAGATTGTTTTGATAAAACTAGACATATAACAGTAAGCAAAGATAAAATGATTTAATACCATACTATCTCTATTTTGTAAAAGTATTCTACATGGTACTTGTTTTTGAACAAGAAAACTAGATCTGCTCAAGTGTCTTTCTTCTATCCCTTTCCAGTACATAAATAATAATGTTTGTACTTCAGACCTTCTTTATCGCGTGGCATTGACCGAAGGTATCAATAGTGAATACCTCTTTTATACTCAGGCTGAGATAGTGTAATATAATGTTTAGGGTGTTCCAAACTCTACTCGAAGTTTTGTAGTTGATAAAAGTTATGATATAACACTGCCAAACTACTGCTACAAATATGTATTGAAACAAGAATACTGTTACTAACATATTGAAATTCATTTTCATCGAAGTCCTAAATCAGCGAAGTATTTTACAGATTAATTGACGTTGCACGCTGTGTTTTTAAAAATGTGCCAGTTAGGTGCTTTACAAGACTCTATTGTCAGCATTTACCAGTTCTAAAAAAAAACGAGTTAACCGATAATTTAAAAATTCCAATTTTTCTATTTATGATGTCGAGTTTTTGGTAAATGTTCCTATTCTTAACCACAAAAATTGGACGAAATCCAGCTGAGGATGCCTTGTGTCAGCCAAAATTTAGTTCTGGAAACAACATTTTGTGTAACCACCCTATAATCCTTGGTATGTAATGGATTAGCTATTGTGTTTACACATGCTTAATACTGTTCACCTATTCAAGGATCTGGGCCTTTAACAGGTATTTTTAGATACTCTTGAAAATAACAAAATGCAATACGATATATAACAATAGCAATATGAACATCGTAAATGATGAACTTGATGAAATTAGTAATTGGTTTAGAGCAAACAAATTATCAGTAAATGCCTGCAACACTAACTACATGATTTTTAGGTACACCTCATATGACTTCATCTAAAGTTAGTGAAAACCTACCTGTTCATTTAAATGGCACTCTTTTTAAAAGAGTAAAATGTACAAAATGTCTAGGCTTGCTTATCGACGAGTGTCTCACGTGGAAAAACATATTGATTGTATTTCTAAAACTACCTCTCGCAACATTGGTGTCATGAACAAACTGAAATTTTCTATTCCAAAACGCATTCTACGTACACTTTATTGTACTTAAATCTTACCCTATATCAATTATGGCATTCTTATTTGGGGAAACACGTTTAAATTGTATATTGATAAACTAGTTAAGCTCCAAAAGTGGGCAATACGTACAGTGTGTAAGAGTCACTACAGAGGTCATACTGGACCATTATTTGCTAATAACAATGTTCTCACAATTAATGATATGTATACATTAGAACTAGGCTCGTTTATGTACAAATATTCAATAAACGCTCTCCCTGAAGCCTTTAAGAGTTTCTTTTTCAAAACGATCTGATATCCACAACTATCCAACAAGACATGTCAATGTCCTTAATATAACAAACAATAAAAATCTTTATCTGACCATGGAATTCGTTCTAGCGGCCCTATTCTTTGGAACACGCTCCCTAAATCATTGAAAGAGTTCACAACCACAAAGCATTTTCGGGATGCACTTAAGCAATCCCTCATTGAAACGTAAAATTGAAACTCCATTTAATTTTATTACTTGCTCATATCAACTTGCTCTTCATGTTTTCGATTTTTGAGCTTGTCGTTTTCCTGTCTTGTTGTTCATCTCGTTTTGTAATTAATGGCATCGTTCATTAAGTTTTTTCCAAGGGGTAGACAAATTTACAGGCCTTTTGGCCTCTCAGTCTACTCCTCCATAGTAGTGTTTTTATTATTTTATTTTTAATGTTTTGCTGTGTTATCTGTATTTTGAATGGAAATCAACTTGATATAGCAATATATCAATTATTTTCAGTGGACAAATCTATCTTTAGTTAAAATCAGATCAATTAATTAAATGAATTAGTTGTAGAAACAAATGTTAATATCAGTTAGGATCGGGTACGGGTTTGTCGAGTACAGTCACTTGCCTATTAAATCTATTAAGAAAAAACCTTACAAAGGATCTACAATAATACAAGACGACAGATGATAAGAAGCGACATTTTGGAGTCTAGCGTTGGTTTTGTAACAGAGAACATTGCTATACCGTATGATACATGTATGATGTAGATCTATGCAAATAATTATATGTAATGAAATAAGATAATCATAAAATTCTAATTTTGACGTTTACATCATTGCACGAGACAAAAGCCGGTTTAAATACAGACAGGATGATAAATCGAAACGCAAATGAATTAAGTAACAGCAAAACTAGGAGGAAAATAAATTCGTGTAATATATTCATCAGGATCGTTCATTATCACATTATTCTTGTATTCTCATCTATTCAATATCAATGCCTCAGTGAAGCCCCTGGGGAAGCGGGTTAGTGTAGCGGTATTTCCCTCGCTTTGCACCAATGAGGTTCCGGGTTCGAGTCCCGCGCCCGGCGCTTTATGTGCATTTGGTTTTCAGTCCATGCTCGCTTCCGCAGTTTTTTCTCCGGGTCCTCCGGTTTTCCTCCTGCACTAAAAACTGAATATTAAAGAAAGATCTAGGACCCCAATGGAAATAAGCTTCATTAGAGGCTTTTTTGGGTTATCCTTGGCTATCAGCCTAAAGAATTCTTTCTTTCTTTCTTTTCTTATCTGGATCAGACTTGTAAGATACAAATGGGCCGTCAAATTTTCAATAGCACATTCGGCCAACAGTATATTGAACATGTCCCATATAACATTTTGTTCGGATAATGTGTTCTCTGCTATGCCCCCAAAATCTATACTTAATTTCCTGCAGTAGTCCAAAATGAAATGTTTACGTTAGACTTTAAAACAACAGGCAATTTGAAAACGGTTTCTTCATCGTGAGCTTTAACATGTTTTGGGCTAATCTATATAAGTCACTTCTAGACTGTTCCCTTCATCCATATATACTTATCATGCTTATAGGAACTTGTAACGTATTTAACTATTTCTGTTTATGAACTCCGACGAATTAAAACGTATTAAAAGTGCTCTTGACTTTACATCGAGCAAAGCCAGAAAACATTTTACAAAGCTATTATTTTAACGATATTCAGTTTGTAAAGCGCTATAGATGTGTTTGATATACAATCAGTCGATATTGCAGCAAGAAAATCCCTATAGGACATTAATTTGATCGGTTGTCATATGTACAAGCTTTTCAATTGTTTTGAAGATATAGATATTCCTCTCGTTGCATTGCTCCACGTTTTGGCTCCCTTTAGGCCCTGCTGGATTGATATGTTTCCTATTCATACACTAACTGAGTCAAGTAATTACGATTCTCTATTATTCTTGATGTAATTTATAAAACAAGGGTAGGAAAACCCACCAAGGGAATCAAATTCTTGCTGTGATCTAGCATTGTTTAATAGATTTTCGTTACCAGATTAAATTGAAACCCAGATCTATCAAATATGGGAAATAACAAGCACTCTCAAATATTTTTAATGAATTCCTTTATTATCAAGTAGATTCTTGAACTGGTTAAATCTCAGTGGTATTCTCAATGCTCACTTGTCTCCTATTAGGTTGTTTCTGTTGATATATTTTGAAGTTTGATGAAACTTGTTCTAGCACGTCCATAGTAACCGCAACTTTATATATTTGTGATAAAAAACATGAAACGATACATAAAACGTGCCAGGCAAAGTTCGTGTAATTTTCGATCTTGCATTATTGTTACAGCTCTAAAAATGTTTTAATGTAATTTTTAACCTCTTATATCCCTGTCATGTTCTATGTAAGTACACCAATGACTTTTTTGTAGAAACGCTTTTATGCTAAAATACACCACTAAACACTGAAAAGTATTATTTTAATCTATGGCGCAAATTTCACATTTTGCTAATATTTGATTCCTACCTGACACCATCAGACGTTGAACGCCATATTTGTTGATTTTCTACTGGTCTAATTTCTAAGCTTTCCCAGTGTCGACGTGTCACTGAGGTCCAACTCCAATACCTAGGACTGAAACCCGGGTACCCGGGTAACCGCCCGTCATGAGATTACCCGGGTACAAAATCTGCCGACTGATTTCCCGAAGTAGACAATAAAATCATAGAATTTTGAAAACAAAAATTTGTGTTCAACAATTTATGATAAAATCATCATCTGATGGAAGTAAACATGATAAATCATGACCACAATCGGCGAGAAAACAAATTTCTTGGTGTAATTGAGACATCTAATGGTCGTAGTAGACCCGTTCTAACAATGTAAAATGCTAAATTTTCAATTCGGTCGGTTACCGAAAAAAAAAGTCGGGTACCCGTGTAGCAAATTACCCGAAAGGTCCCAGGCCTAAATTGAACACATGTCTTTTGGTTATAGTTTTAACACTTTCACTTTGGTGTATGTTACAAATGCTTTAGTTATATCTTTTAAACAAAAGTTGCTGCTGATAATTAGTATAACATTCGTACAATTTTTAGATTTTTATTGACACCTAGCGGCAGGCCCGTAGCCAGGATTTTTTCAAGGGGGGTGCGGATTTTCAAAAAGTGGACTTTTTGGAGGAAACATTTTCGTTTTGGTCGACCCTAAACTAATTTTAGTGGTTTTGACAAAGTGACAGGCAAAAAAAAAAAAAAAAAAAAAAGGGGTTTCAAGCATTTTGTGTAGTATTTTATTAAAAAACGACCTACATTTCCGTGTTTTAGTGATTAAGTTGTTCTTTTGGTGGACATTTCGGGAATTTTTGTGGACCTTTTTTGTAGGTTGTCAACATTTTTTTTGGGGGGGTGCGACGCCCCCCCCCCCCCCCCCCCCCCCCCCCCCCCCCCCCCCCCCCCCCACCGCACCCCCCTGGCTACGGGCTTGCCTAGCGGTGTTAACGTGCATGATCTAAGCAAGGATTACCGTTTAAAAAAAGCTAGGTACTATTATTTAACACCAGCGTTTTTGCAGTATAAAATGCCAGCGTTTTCAAGGTATCTTTATAATAAATATTAAGCTTAAGATCAATCAGAATTGTTATAATTCAGCTGAGAAAAACTTTTTTATTAAAGGTCTTATTGTGTACATGTTGTATTTTGTAGATTTAAGTAAATTGGATTTTTATCTATATTTGAAATAGAATTCATGTTTTCACTCTACAGCATTTACAATATATGTTGTTTAGTAAACACCTGCCTGTGCAGTTTAAATTAAGGTGAATCAAGAACTTAATTAATGTAAATTATAAATAAGAAGATAATTAAATTAAATCATTTGAATTATTTGAAAAAAAGATATGATTTATATCAGGACTATAGAATATATCTTAATTAATGGTGTAACACTCATTGCTACGATATGTAATTAATCTGCTGTAATGAAACCTGTCACAGTCAATGTTATATGCTGATATATCATACTTCATTACCAAAAAAATGATTACATGATACAATGTGATAGTATTGAATGCAATAAATTAATACAGCTTGTCATATACCTAATTGTGTGTATCTGAGAAAACTTGATGCATGGAAAATGACAATATTCGCCATTTCATACCAAAAATTTAGACATTTGATTAAAAAAGGCACAGCATTAATAAATAACTAAAACTTGTCAAGCATATTGACCAATCCTAACTTGAATTATCTTGATTTTAGTAAATTGTATAAGGTTACAGTTTTCGATTCTTTCCATGAACTCAGTATATTGCGTAATAATGATCAATGGATATGATCAGACCGGCGTTGTTTTGTTAGCATTTTCTAAACTTAATATTAACCCAATCATATGTGCGTTATTATCGCGACTTGCATATATTGACGATGCAATACCCGTTATCATCATTTGGGTCATAGGCTAAGAAAATTAATGAAAATTATGGCCATTAGTCAAACAAATTGCAAAAGTAATGATATTTTCAGGATAGTATCAAACAAACATATACAAC
>JXSR01S016396.1:40123-50744 GCA_000969725.1 Ophiothrix spiculata | reverse complement strand
TTCAGAAAAAACTGTTGGATAAAAGAACTGTTGGAATAAAAATAAACGTGCATTCATGTATTTTGGGCAAATGACCTGTCGGAGAAAGAACTGTCTGAACCTGGGAAGAGAAATTTCTCTTCCCAGGTCCGAACAACAACAAAAAACCAGTGCAATATTCCGACGTTTTTTTTTGTTGTTCCGACAGGTGTTTGGATGCAGATCGGTATTCTGACAGGTACCGGTTGTTACTCCGACAGTTTTTTTTCTTCGACAGATTTTTACTACGACATTGTTTTTCTCCAATAGTTTATTTTTTCGATAGTTTTCTTCTCCAACAGGAGAATATTCCCATGTTGGAGAAAAAAACGGTCAGAGTAAAAATCTGTCAGAAATAAAAAAACTGTCGGAGTAATAACTGGTACCTGTCGAATATTGCACTGTCCAACAGTTCTTTTATCCGACAGGTTTTTTTTCCGAAAAAATATTATAATCCTACAGCACAGGTAATTAATCTGAAGGAAAAAAAAAATATGTCGAATATTGCACTGTCGGAACAAAAACCTTTCGGAATAATTACCTGTAGGATTATATATAAAAAAACAACTTGCATTCAAAAATGATTCATATCATGTATTTTAGGCAAATGACATGTCAACTGAAACTGTTGCATCAATAACCTGTCAGATCTACTGTCCTTAACTGTTTCATGTCATCTCAATGTGTATGTGCTTTTAGTCTTACTGTGAAATCATTCAAAATGTATCCAATATCCGATGGCGATGTTGTTGGCGCTGCCGCTGACTGGCCCTTGATGTAAATTCAATCAATGGTTTAATTGAAATATCATAATATACAGGTTAGTTCTATAAAAAACCATGAAACCCAGATAAAATGCTATAACATAAACCATTGTTGTGTATTTAGGCCCGTTGTCACGTCTTTCGAAATCAGACTCCATTGTTTACAAGAAAAAGCAATGCATTTACACTGTGCTGTGGCAAATATGGCCACCCTTCCGCTGAGTTCCGCTTATGTATTCGAGCGAATTTTGGTCAAATTTGACCACCTGTTCCAAAATTAAATTCTGCGCCGTAATTTCTCATCTTCATAGTTTAATAATCCCCCGATAAATTATCTTCATCATTGCTTAAAAGTCCAAAATTAATGAGAATATTCTCGCTGTAATTACGTAGCAATTTGTGTTCGCTGCGCCGGTCGCCATTTTGCAAATTGAAATTAGTACTCTGGCCACTCCTCTGGCGTGGCGCACTTCATGTGTAATCTGGTACTGAGTAATGTAACCTTTATTCACTATCCCTGGTATAAGCCGACTCACAGCTGGACGTCTTTGGCTGCTGTGGGCGGATCCAAGGGAGTTGGAGTCAGAAAATTTTCAAAAACCTGCATACTTTGGACAATTTTTGAGTCCTTAAAATGCTCAGGGATAAGGGAACGCTGTGCTGCTTAGAGGATATCCCTTAGGCCAAAAAAAAAAGTTTGGTTGCCCTTCACAACTTTTTTTAAGGCGGACAGATTTTTTTTTTAAAGATTTTTTTCAAATGTAATCAAAGCTACACCTCATTATGGCCTCTATATAGATGCAAATAAGGCTACTGTACCGAAAAATCTTTATACAAGTTTAAAAACAGTATTAAAATGTATATTAAAAAAAATGAAAACAACAACTTAAAAATTATTTTCAAAAGATCAAAATTCTTAAAGAAAAAAAAAGCACCTAAAACTTGTACATATCAGTTTACTTTTCGAACTTATTTAAACATAGGCACAACTTGTGCGACACTGGGCAAATCTTGGCCATATCCTGCTGATGTTATGTGTTATATGTCACACACATCACAAAAGCGGGCTTACAAAGCGCCAATATTTTGTCGGTTCAACAAATAAAAACGTCTGTGACTTTGGATAAAAAACAAATCAACAAGTACGAGTCAATACTAACCAAGGTTAAATTATAAATTTCAGATTTATAATTGTTCACTGCATGTACTTGTAATTTAATTTCTTAAATGAGGCATCAGCTTGCCTTGTAAAACCTGTTTTTCTTTAAAAAAAAAAGCACAAGCTGCAGTTCACAGCTGGTCAATTAACATAGAAGTTCAAAAAACTGTAAACAGGATAAAATTTGCTAGTTTTCAAAATTCAGCAACTTCAATCTTATTGATGCCTATAAGGCTAAAAAAAAGGTGTTTGGTTGTCCACCGCCCGCCCCTATTTTTCAAAACTGGAAAAAAGTTTTTACTGTACAAAAGTATATCGCGCCTTATTTTCAGATTTCTAAAAAAGCTTTGTTTGGTTTTTTTGCGAATTTTGATATTTTGAAAATATTTTTAAAGTTGTTATTTTCATTTTAATACTGTTTTTAAACTTGTATAAATATATTTGTTGGTGCAGTAGAGTGTTTGCATCTTTATAGAGGCCATAATTTGGTGTAGCTTTGACTTACATTTGAAAGAAAAATTATATATAAAAAAAAGATCTGCACTTGCTCAAAAAAGTTGTGGAGGTCAACCAAACATTTTTTTTTTGCCTAATAGGGTAATATACATTATATGTATTGTATTTGACTCTACGCTAGGAGTACCAGGTGGGGAGAGAATGGAGGGACAATTTTATGAAAACTTTGGGATGGTAGACCTTGGCTTTGAAATTTTGAGCCCCAATTCCTAGACACTATTATGTTGGGAAGTCCTCCCTACAAAAATGTTTTTTTGTATCTAGTTTAGTTTAGTTTAGTTTATTCTAACTTTATTCTGGCATACTCTTTCAATACAAATGTACTGGTCTCCCAAGAGGTCCAGAGAAAAATTACTTACATATATATAATCTATAATTACAAAGAATGATATTTACAAAAATTCAAGAATAAAAATGCTTGTATATTTAAATTAAAAGAAACACAATAATGAAAATGGTCAATGAATACAAGCTACATAGATATAACATTTCTAAATTCATTCAAACTCATATTCACAAAATTGGAGCGAATGTCAGCTGTGAGTTTGTTCCAAAGGGAAGCAGCTCTATAGTGGAATGTTCTTCTACCAGCAGCAATGTTCCATGATGTACAATAAGAATATTATTTAGTCTACTCCTTGTGTTTTTGGTATGAGTTGAACGCGTAAAAGTGAACATAGATGAAAGATACTGAGGAGCAATATCTTTTAAACATTTAAAAGTCATAACAAATAGCTGGTGATTCCAGCGCTCATCAAGTCTGTCCCAGCTTAGGTCTAGATTTGTCATCGAAATTCTCTGTAATAAGATTTTTTCCCCCAGTGGTTTTGTGAGCTCTTTTTACTAAGGCAAAAAAAAAAGAACTCTGTCTCAGCTTACTTAAGGTCAAAACCCTAAGCGCTATGCGGTTGTTGTTGTTGTTGTTTTAGTAAAAAAGGGCTACGCGGATTCGGAAATACCTCCCTATTTTTATTGCATTTTTTTTCCGCGGCCGCTTTGCTTCGTTTATTTAACTTTTTTTTCCAGTAGTAGGGAAAAAAGATTGGAAAAAAAAATGAAAATCTCTCAAAAACCTAAATAAAAAAGAAATGCGCTAAATTTGGATTTTTAAAAGCTATGCGTGCTGGAAGCTGAGACAGACTTTTTTTTTCTTTGGCCTAACTACTTTTCGAATTTCCAGAAAGGGATATTTCGACTAAAATTTCTTACAGAAAGTCAGAAATAAGGCTTATAATTGTAAAAACAAACTGGCAAAGAAAATTCCTTTTGACAAATTGATTTGTTTGACCCCATCCACTTCCTTTCAAAACTATTGAAAAAATATTAAGATGAAGAGTTGAGACAAATCTTGTTTTGGATATGAGTAAATATTTTTTCCAAAGAACAAATTTTATTCCATTTTCAGTTAAATTATTTTAAATGACTTCAGATTTGTTCATATTTTTATGAATGGGCTATAACCGTTTCTGATCAGCCTCGAATACACTACATAATATCAGATCACACTCTTAATTAACTTACGGAAGATCTAACCATGTTTTAGACATTATATGGAAAGAGGAAAGCGATATATGTGTGAGTAAATACTTGTGTTATCATGAAATGACTATTGACTGTGTCACCAATCTAGGGCAGACTTTTGCGATATCTAGGTCTAATTCACACAACGGTGGTTGGCTGGCCCGGACCTATTTGATAAGGGTGTCACAAATGGGTTATCAACCGTCTAACAACACACCTGCTATTTCAAACTTTCACAACAAGGTTAACAGCAATTCATATTTATTTTGATAAAATAAATAAATAAGAGAATCTTGTGAAACAAAGTTATAATACATGCTGTGTGACAACTGATATTCATCCTTTATAAATAAATAAATAAATAATAAATAAATAAATAAATAAATAAATAAATAAAACTAAATATCAATTAATCAAATTAAAATAAACCAAAAAACAGTTACTTGCAATTTCACTGAGGTTAAAAGTAATTCACATTCTATTTCAATAAATAAACAAATAAACAAACAAAATAAATAAATAAATAAATTTCAAGCTATGACAATTGAGATTCAAATTCTTTCTTTGACAGGCTCATTCCAGTGAAAACTAAACCTTTTTTGATTTCAAGCATAAAATCAGCCTTTTTATTTGACCATATGAGCAGTTTTTTCAGTCATATGTTTGTTACTCGCTACGTGAAAAGTATTTTCTAATCAGAAATTTTGAATTTTTTCTACCCGTGCATGAATGAGCACATGTTTTCCTTCAAAAATGTCACAAACGTTACCAACAAGTTACACCAAAATGTCACAAACGTTACCAGATGTTACCAAACAAGACATTGCATAAAAAGAAATCCTGACGATAGAATTTCCTACCACTTTTATGAACTATTTGTAAATATGTTACCAATCATCTGTGAAAATCGCAATAAAAAATCCGCTTACATGTCAGAGAATTTTTACTTTGAAGTCATTTGGAGCAAAAAACCATCTGTTCGAGGTCACAAATGTTACCGAACGTTACATGAATGTTATTCAGTATTTTGGCAATTATTTTAATTTTTAAACACCTGCATGTCTTGATCTCACCAGTTAGCACCATTATCAACAACAAACTTGTTGATATAATATTAATGCTAGGTTCGGTGGCCATTTAAAATTGAAATTTTTCGGTCAAAAAACGTTACTTTGGAATCACCCTTCAGTTCATGTTTTATAAAGAAAGAAAGGCATTAAGCCTATAGATATAGTTTGATTTAAGAGAAAAAATAAATAAATGTATTATTTATTCTTTCACTTCATGATTACAATAATGTCCCAATTTCACATGAAAGCAATGTTATGGTGGATCAAATTAAATAACACAAATGTTGTGAACCTGTGACAGGTGTTTAACTACTACTATCACTGATATACTCAAGATTTCATTCACAGATTTGTGGAGAAATCAGTCATGTTGGCTAGACCTCTCTTTAGAATCTTACTAGGATGCGAATCACATGATGGCAATGTGATCATTGAGTGCAATATAACAAACAATGGCTTTCACATAAAGGTGGTTCGAAAGGATGTTCCTGGAATTTAAAAACTGACTTTAGAGGCATTTGATAACATTGGACAAATGAAGCTTAAAACACTGAGCTAAATGTTTTTTGTTTGAAGGAAATCGGACATACAGTTGTCAAGATATGCATAATTTTAAAATATTTGTTTTCTATCATTTTTGCCAATATATTGATAAAGTTAATGAGCAACATTGGCAATATGTGCTCATTAATATTCATATTTGCCAATATTTTACCAATAACTTATGAATAAACCTTCATACTATTTTTATTTTACATAATTTGGGCATAACACTTGACCAATGTGTTTCTAAGGCCTAAAACTTTAACATATGTTTTACCCGCCCATCTAATTTGCATATTTGCATAATTAATGAGCATTATATAAAAAGCTAATTAATTATGCAAATATGCAAATTAGATGGTCGGGTAAATCATGCATTAAAGTTTTAGGTCATAGAAACACATTGGCAAAGTTTCAAGTTAAAATTCTTAAAGGTATAAGTAGTATGAAGGTTTATTCATAAAATATTGGGAAAATATTGGCAAAATTTAATATTAATGAGCACATTTTGCCAGTTTTCCTCATTAACTTTGTCAATATATTGGCAAAAACAATAGAATACAAAGAAACTTTAAACAGCAATATCTCAAAAGCCGTTTGTCTGATTTGGCTCAAATTTTGGAATTAAGATTTTTTTCCGTAGCTCTCTGCAACAGACCTATTTTTATCTCAGTCAGAGCAACTTCATTTTGCCTTTAATACCACCATTCATTGAGGCCTGCACAAAAAAATGTAGAAAATTAGGACAGTGTCACCATTTATCATAGATATCAAATCAACAATAAATGCTACAGTTTGAATAACTGAGTGTATGTCTCATTTGCCCTGATTCATTCCAAAATGTGAACATTTCCATTCACTCCACTAGCCACCCACATAAAAATATGTGAACATAAAATGTCAAAAATTTTGAATGTATTCAAGTCATCCTTTTATCTTTAATATAATTGAGGACATATCGATCAATCACCTACGATTGTTTAATTTGACAAATTAAAAAAATGATTATGGACCACTTCACCTTGGATTCCACACAAAGAAACAGACAGTACTGATTATTGCTCTAGAAACAGAAAGGGAAAAGTACTTTAATCTCAACAGGTCTGGCGGAATCTGGATCCTTCATTTTTAAGCGCTTGGAGTTTGCATAGATCACTAAATGTTACTTTGTTAGAACCCATTCTGATTGGAATCAGTTGATCAAAGTGGTTGAGAATCTTTGGTTGATGCAATTTAAGTAGATAACAAACAATACAGGAAAATACCAATGAAGAATTAAATTTGTCTATGTCAGTAAAAATGACCAGAAGGCGGCCTTATAGCAAACAATGAAATAGAACCGATTGTTGGTCTAGAAACAGAGACAGATTCTGAATAGCAAATGCAATACTTTAAGATTCCAATAAAGAGTTATGTGTCACCCTTTTTATTAGGCTGTGAAGTTGTGCAAATTGTTATTACCCCTTATCAACAAAAATACAACATGCGTTTTAACAATAACAAAAGCATATCAGATTAGTTGTAGTTTTGGTAAAGACGCTGTTGTCCAGATGCAAAAAATGAAGCGCACTATATGAGAATTTTCAAGCATATATCATTGAAAACTGCCACGGCAGCATCTACCAGTTGGCTTGCATTTCAGTTTATTTAAGTTTAACAATTTCTCTGATTACAATTTTACAATTCGCAAAATATACACTGTTTAGAAAAATCTCCATAACTTTCCACAGGAACATGCGATTTGAAAAATTCAAAATTCTTCAGAAACCTAAAGACATGTTTAACTTGAAAATAAACAAGATTTGACCAAAACTTTACCCACTGGACCATATAAAATCCAATAGCCGGGTATAAATCATTCGTGGACACTCTGTATTAAAGCAGGTTGTTGCGTCTGGTTTAATCAACCAGTTGCGTCCCCTTGACGGGCCAGATGAATCATTAAATTACTTGAGTTCTTAAACTCCTTTGTCTTCAGTTTTCTTCCGTTGTTTCGGTTAAATACTTATCATTGGTTGACATCTTTCATTAGAATCCTTTTTTTGACTCTTTTGGTATAAATTGTATCCTAAACTACCCGATTGTCGCTCCAGAAGTAACAGATTCAAGTAATATGAGAGTATCAGGAAGATCCGTACTTTAATTGAAAATTTTGACCTATTTAAGTTAAAAATGAACTTAAAATATCACCTAATGTTAGGTACAGCTGGTCAGGTAAGATTGGTTTGGATTGGTTGCGCTCTGGTTGGTTGCAGAATTCTCTTCATTTTAAGTTTGCGTATCTTTAGCTGGAAGTCTGAACTTACAAATCGGACCAAAGTAGATTTAAAGGGCTTTTTTAAATTCGTCATATCTTAGGACTGGAGTGGTACAATGAAACGGGACAAAAAGCATGTTGTAGAGTAATTGAGTAATTACTCCACTTTTGAAAAACATATATCACTATAATTTAATCTTTTGGTAACTATTTTTTAATATTTTTTATTTGCTCGTTGCATTAATATTGGGACAAGCTGTACTTTTCTGTTGATGGTCCTTCAAAAATGTGAATCTTTTTTCATATAAAGTATAAGCTAGGTTTTTCAAAGTAAAATATTACAGGTGTTTGAAAGAATACATGAATATTGTTAATCTGCAAAAAATCAATTTCACTAAATTACGAGCCTTGCATGTAATGTAAAGTGAAAGTTTGCTGACTGGAAAGGCACATTTGTACATTTCAAAACAAAATTAAAGTATTTGTTTATGCTACATAATATTGGAAGGACAATTCAAAGAAATGATTAAGCATTCATGCTTGGACCATGTCAGTGACGTCATTGTTCTTTTTACAGTGAATGTTCATCAAAAGAAAGTTTGCGGTCAATGCTTGCAGGCAATCTCTGTTGAAGCTTTGTTTTTCTGCATCAACATAAAGGAAGGCTTACTTGAAAACTGTAATTATGTAGCAAAATTATTTTCATCTCATTTATCATAAAAACCATTGAACTGGATTGCAATGTGATTCTTATGTCACACTCATTTATAATAAAAGCCATTGAACTGGATTGCAATGTGATTCTTATGTCATGCCTACAGGGTGGTTCAAAACACTTAAGTCACTTTTCATACAGAAATTGTATCTCAATCAACTTGTATGCCTGCCACTAGACCATATGATGCATGCAGCAGGTTTGCCGAAGGGTCGTTAGATAAAAAAAAATAAATGTCGGTGCTTATATAGCGCTTTTCCAGAATTGATCAAAGCGCTTTACATTTATTCCGTTACCAATAGAATATAACCAACTTACGCGGCTGCCTTATAATCACGGCGCCTATTGAGTATATTCCTAGTAACTACCCATATGATAACACTCGGGTCGACGAAGCAATTAGGATTAAATGTCTTGCCCAAGGACATAACCCGTTGGCTGTAGCGGGGCTCGAACTCACGACCTACTGATACGCAGTCCTGCTCTGTTCCACTAGACCACACGAGCTCCGTAAAATAGATAGATGCGCCATAGGACCTTTTGATAGACAGAACACTGCTAATGGGCAATTTGGTGTGTCTGTCATTAGATCTGCAGCAGGTTAATAGGTGTGCCATTGTCACATTTGACCAGATTCTTAAAAAAACAGTTTGCTAAGTACTGGTCTACTAATGCTATTTGCATGTGCAGCACCCTCCCAAAGGACCATATGATAGGTGTGTCATTGGACCATTTTGCAAGAATGCTGGTAGAACTATTTTTCAATGTTTTGTATCTTTTTATGGAAACAAAGATTTTACAGTTCGACTAGTCGGTATAGACCAGTCTCCAAGTTAATGGGGATGACTGGAACCAGTTTGAGTATATTCTGGGAAAAACATGCATTTCTTGGCGGCATTCAAAGATAAATTTGACGCTTTTTGTTAATGAGAGATTTCAACTCTAATGGCAAACACTCTTGATCAATGCATTCATATATCAAAGCCATTGTTATGGCCCTTTTGTCGAAAAGTCAAACAAAATTTAATCAAAGTTATGTCAATTTAACAAGTTGTTAACTTCTTTGAGAAATCACATCAATCAAAACGCTAAGAAATAAGGACTTTTCAAAGTATTCCAAGTTACAATAAGACCTTACTCAGGGCTATTTGCTCTGCCTTTTAAGAACTACCACTGCCGGAGTCAATACCGATTATGATAGCATAGAAAGTCAAGTACAACATGTTAACTTTGTTGACATGTAACTAGGTCTCCTATTCAGCAATAAGTGTTACCATAACACAATATAGTATTGACAAAATGTCAACTAGTAAACATGACTGAAAGCCAAGGTTAAAACTCCTTTCTTTCTCATAATGTGATGATCATAATTTTTTTCTTTGCATGCTGCAATGATAATAAGGGTTTCAGTGTTTTTTTTAATAATTGATCATATTACAACACTGTAATATATCATATTCAATTCAAACTTGGCATATATATATTATGCATATGGTTTTCTTTTCTTTTTTTAAATTTCAGCATCAAATATCGAGGTCACGCTTGAAGGTCAAAGGTCACTGCCGACATGAAATTTTACCCAAATTTCAAAGTTTATACAAATCTTATACCCTTTAAAAACTGGCACATATGTATAAAATAAGTTCTTAACAATCCTATGATTGCTTTTTTATATCTTGATTTATAGGCCTAAAGGTTTTATGACCAAAATTCTAGATTTTGACACCCTTTTTGACGTCAATATTTGGAATTTTGGTCAAAAAAGTAGTTTACAAAAAAAATATCAGAAAAAGCTATCAGAGGAAAAGCACATAATTACTGTAAACCTGTTTGCAATTTTTTATGTGATTTGGATAAAGGGTAAACCTATAGATTTGCATAAACTTTGATGTTATGTTCAATTATTTAAAAAGGTGCATATTACAGGAGTCCAAGATGAATGGCCCCCTTAAAAGCCCATTCGGAATTGTACAAACTGTGGCAATTTTTTCCAAGCATGTAAAATAACCCCAAGAGGGACACTTAGTACAAAAGTGCAGGCATGGAAATTGACTTTCA
>JXSR01S016396.1:7953-24928 GCA_000969725.1 Ophiothrix spiculata | reverse complement strand
CTTCAAATTAGACCATGAGTGATCATTCAAAATGTGAAGTCCACATAGTAAATCAAGAAAGTGGTTTAATGAACTTCAAAAGGCTGTGATTTCATATCTTTGATGATACTATTCAATATTATGAGAGTTAAATCCTATTTCCTTATTAATTTGTTGATCCCGTAAACTAGATCTATCTTTGGTTTCTATTGTTGAAGTTCACTGCTAAAAAAGAAAAGCCATATGAAATATTTTGTGATCTTTTTATCTCAGTTGTCGCCAGTTAAATCCATCCATTGTCGCTATGGTTCTTTGTAGGTTATATTCTGCTTTAAAAACAACCGCCTAGATTAAGGTGAAAAAGTAAATCTTATATGTAAAATACATAAAAATGTTATCATCAAAATGATTTGTCCCTAAAGGAACAATGAAATTAATCCCTGTTTCAACATTAAGGATGTAAAATCCCGCCTGGGACACATTATGATATGGCTCAATCTATTAACCCTAACTGTTTTGAGCACTTCTTCATTAAACTTATCGCCATGGAAATTAACATGAGTGGTTTCCCCGGATTTGAACCCAGGACCAACCACACCAATCCAATGGGCAAGCCAACAGGTAGACGCTACCCTTGCTGAAGGGTTAAAGCAGGGTTAGGGACATTGGATATGTTCAGCATCAATCCAAAACTTTTTTCAAAACATTTGGGAGATGTTTGCATCATTTGAAATGTGGAGATTAAAATGGCGACATACAAAGTTTGATAGTCTAATTCATCTCCTGTTGCAATTGAATGATCAAATCATAACTGGTGTTAGTAACAAAACCCATACTTCCTTTGATAATCTAAGGGGCGCACCATTTGATTCTCAGGGGGGGCATCAAAGTTTTTTTGAAAAAAACTTTGCCGCCTTTGGCGCGAAAAAAAAAAATCTTGCCCCAAAGATGATTAAGAAAAAAAGACTTTACCCAACTACTTCAAGGTAAAGAAAAACATTTAAAAAATGCAATAAAAAACTTTGCCGCCGAAGGCGACGAAAACCCCCCAAAAAACTTGCCGCCTTAAGCAGCTAAACAAAAAAAACTTGACTCAACCCCAATTTCCATGCTCCCCCCACCTGAAAATCAAATGGTGCGCCCTTAAGTACCGAATTTGATCAATTTTTGAAGACTTTAACTAAAGAAAACAAACAAACTCATATGCTTGGAGACTATAATATAGACCTACTAAAAGATGATGTACATAGGCTTACAAATGGTTCCTAAGACTTGTATATTAAGATATTTATATTTTCTTTGATAACTGAATATTGTTGGAACAGCAAAAAATACATACCTCTACTAACATTTTCTTTTTCAGCATTACAAATTGCAATTTTTTTAAATGAGTCTGTAACTTTTTTACACAAATCAGCATCTAATTTGATTGAATTTATTAATAATCTGTCCTGAAACTAAAAACTAAGATTTCGTTATGGATACCAAAATCATACTCCGGACACACAAAATACTACTATTTTCTTGAATTGTATTCGGTACTGGCAGACTGGAGCTGACTGGATACTGGAATCAATGTACTTCAACTAGGTCTGACACACTCACGATCAGCAGCACATGATGAACCAGTTCTTTGACCAGCAGTTATTTGGCCCCCAAGAGTTGTGTACTACCATGTGAAACAAGCCAAGAGAATGGAATTGGATAAAAAGAAAATTGCATTCATAAATAATAGGCTACGACTTTTGGTGTGCATGCATACAGAGCTGCGGCAAAGGGTTCATGACCAGGAGTTTCATGAACTATTACTTTCTTTTGATTCCATTTATACAAATCAAAATGGCAAAGTCAAGTGATAAATAAGATCTAAGTAAGCAGGAAATCAATTCATTATATGTCAGGAATGCCACTGTATTGGGATATCTGTCTCAAAGTAAATTAGGTTGTTGAATTGACAATATGACACCATTCTTCTCATTTTGAAAGTTCAATAAGATCTTGACTTGTATCAAAAACACATTGACTCTATTTATCTATATATATATTGCCATGCCACTCAATTGAGTTTTTTTTTTTTTTTTGAATATCAAAAATTTATAAAATAAATTTGATACACATATTGAAATCTCTACTATGATGGATGAAGGCAAATAAGTGGAATACAGGGGCATGACCTAATTGTGAACTTTTATATCCAGGAAAAGTAGTAAGTTTAAATGCAGGATTGTTGCTAACATTTCAGGGACACTAGCATGATTGATCAACTTGGACTCAGATGAGTTCAAATAAATGTGCCTATTGCATGATCAACTATTTGCAAAGAAAGCCTTCACATCAAAATATTTACCTAAATAAATGCCAGGAAAGGGTCAAAACAACAACAAAATCTTAAATTGGTCAAAAAAGGGAGGAGAAAGAAAAAACACACCCCGACGGACTTAAACTGAGGATTGGTTGTGTGCCAGTCCATAGTATTGACGTCCTGCCATGGAAAAACTCGAGCAGGTCAGTTATTCTGTGTGCAAAGAAGCCCGACGTAGGCTTAAAAAACGCTATTCTTTGGCCATTTTATTATGAATGATTTGGTTATACAGCAATGTCCATCTGTGTTTGTTAGACATATCCCTTAAATTTGTTGGCACACATTGTTGGCACATATTCAGTACATTATAAAGTTTTCAGCTTGTTCAAAACTTTTCAACATCTGAACGTATGCTAACGAACACCAAACGGACACTCCCCTTACACCAATAAACACCAATAAGTATTACTGTATAGTCAACTAAATAATCTCCGCCAAAAGTATTTATTGCTAGCGTCCATTAGTCATGCAGTCATACATTGGTCAAAAATATGTTGTAACAGCACATTTAGGAACATTTGAACTGGTAAAACAATTAAAACACCTGTGTTGCATGCATAGACCAAAGACGAAATATTTTAGCAAATTCCATCTCTTGCAAAATTTGCATGGAACATACTAGTAAGGGTCAAAAATGGTCAAGACTTTTCTCTGACTTATGACTTACATGCAACCACAAAAATGTCAATTGCAAACTTCAATGAGCATTAAACTATGCTAACTAAATAAAATAAAATAAACCGCATTTTGATATTAAAATCCCTTTCAAAAATAGGAAAAAGGTTGATATCTACATATATGTGATCAAAATGAGATCATTTGCTTTAGGTGCCAAAATTAATTTGTTTTAAATAAGCTCTAGTCTGGATTGTGGTCACAATCTAGATCATAGGCCTATGTATAGATAGGCAACAACCTTAAGGCTAAGCAAATTCACAGTTCAATACCCAGTATTCAGAGTTATCCATGGTCTTGTATCACTGAGTCCCTGGTTCAATGTCAAGATTTAGCAGACATGCCAACCTCTCAGATCACAAACAAGTATTTTGCAACTCCAAAAAGAGTATTTTGCAACTCCAAAAGAGTATTTTTCACACAAAAAGAGTATCAAGTACATTCCAAAAAGATGAACATTATCCATAGGGAATTTCCACCTGACCACTTACACGTTTTTTAATCCTAGTGTCATCAAGAGGATTTTTCAAATAGTGTTTAAGTCAATGTAGGGAGTTGGGAACCACCATTACAATAGAAGACAAATGGTGGTGGGTTTTTTGTGATTTGGCCCAAATGCCATGTTCCAAGAGCATAAATATTGGTGACTTTTCCTTGTATTCTTTTACTTAAATGTTGTAAATATGGGACATTCTGTTTTAGTAACACATTTGCAAAAGACGTATATTTCTTAGCATAAAAAGTGTATTGGCGTATTTGGAATGGTTTGGCGTACTAAATACGCCAAAAGCGTACTAATTGGCATGTCTGCTTTAGCTTTGCATTAAAGATTTCCTGGTAAAATTTCAAGTCTTGGAGAATTATACATACGTCTTAAATTGATCAATCCCTTGTTCAATTCCCAAACCTAGGAATCATCAATATGCGGATCAATTGCATTGCACAGACGAGTCGGCAGTTTTGGAATAATCCTTAGCTGTGCAGCAAAGAGTCCCTGGTTGAATAAAAATTCAGAAATAGGAATTATCTAACTTCGAATTGAAAAGTCACTGGTTCAATTCCCAGTTCTAAATTCGATTGGAATTATCTCTAGACTTGTATCAACAACCCATATCATAACCATTGCACTGGATGGTTTGCAACATTTTAAAATGTCAGGCGTCCTAGAATCATCTATTATTGTGGGAACTAAAAGCTCCATGTCATGGAATTAAAAGGCCTAAAACTCATCCAACATTTTGGAAATATACAGCTCCCTTTATGTATAGTAGGCATGACTATATACCAGAGTACATGTAAACCTTACTAGAACTCTGGTAAACGTTAGTAACCACCTCAAAAAAGTCTAACCTCTTTTGATCTTGACACCGATATACAGAAATTGGGTCAATGTTACAAGTTGACACTAATAACTTATATAGTAGTTCATGTTTACAAATGAACTAGATAACCTATATACCTGATGACGTTCTGGCAAGTCACCGCTGGAATAGATGGTGCGTTCATTTACCTTCATATGGTTAATTTACAATGTGACCACATTATCACCAGGCACAATATGTTTCCCCCTCCGGCAGAATGTGCTCATTTCAAAAGACATTGCTCTTGGGACAAAACGGACCAATCTGAAAATAAACTTGTTTCTTGAAAGTGTTTTCCTGAAGTAACACCATAGAATTTCATTCTCTGAAACAGTTATCTTCTTGAAATCAGAAAAATGCATCTATAATTTATTATGTGTCTTTTAGTTATCACATTTTGAATTAGCTGAAGAGCTCAATCTGATGCAGGGCAAAATTTTTGATGTGAGTCTATTTAGTCCGACCACTCACAAAAAGACTCATACGAACTAAATTATTAAGAAGAGTTCAGCTCGATTGTCGTAAACTGGAGAATATTTCAGGCTAACTGAACAGAACAAAATTCGAAGACTCTCGCAAAATCAATTAGAGAGAGTCCTATGCCTTAACAAAATTCTGGAATGATCTATTCACACATTAAATTATCTCCAATAAGTTACAATTCATGTTTATATTGCAACTATATTGAAACAGAATTTGTCAATTTGAAATCATTTAAAGAATCGACTGAAAATTAAGGATAGAGGGTAAGAAAGAAATACGTTTAATTGACTTGACCATAAAAATGCTATTCTTAACAGAATAACATAACATGTCAGTTTTTAGGTTTCACCTTGAAATAACCCCACTTTGTTTCATCCGATGTAAGCATCACCACAAGAATTTGCATTCTTAAAGAATGGGGGCAACAGAAGTTGACTCTGGGGTAAACGCACTGCCTTGAGCGCAATCTGACTGCGGTTTGAGTTAAAACAACTTCTTGGAAGGCAAAATTGGGTTTTGAGTATATTTGTTGGGCACCCTAAAGACAGAAGGGTCTGACACATTATCCTACACTCTCAGTAAAAAGGTTCCTCACCTTATTCAGTGTCTTCTACAGGGAACCACTTTGAATGGAACCTATAGACATGGTTCCTTACTATTGGAAAAATAAAAAAGTTTTTTAAAACTTTTAAGGTAAAATTTCTTAAAAAACCTTTTTTAAAAACAACCTTTAAGGTTTCTTAAAAACCTTTTTTAAAAACAACCTTTAAGGTTTCTTAAAAACCTTTTTTAAAAACAAACTTTACAGGCCTCTATATATTTGGTTTTTTGTTGAACCAGAAAAGCTGAGAATAGGCTCAACTTTCCTGGAAGGACCATAGGACAAGTTTAGAACTCCTTAGAACATTTTGTTTTTGCTGAGAGCGTAAAAATCAGTTTTAACTTTCCTAGCATCCAAGTAAAAGAAGTAAACAAATTGTTGTACTGTTCTCTAAGTTCAGATAGGTATGAATTCAAAAGGATTTTCCCCCAAAGTTACAGAAGGTACGAATTGACACATAAAAGCTACATTTTGTACAATTATGCTCCATTTAGATAATAATAGATAAATAATAAATAAAATCAACAAGTACAATAAATCCCAGACTGAAAGTTACAAGATATGGGATTTTGAATGCCTAATAATAATATGCCTTAGTGAGAATTCTAGGGTCAGAAATAAGAGACATTGAAATAGTATTACGAGGATGTTAGAGAGAGGGGTTATTCAACCTACCACGTATACTTTATAGTAGGCCATTTCATAGAATCTGACACTAGGTGTTATCTTCATTAGATAGAAGTGTCATTGCCTCTTTGACTACTTATAAACCATAACATTTCACACACAGTTCAATTTGGTATGTGGTTATAGAGCATAAATATAATGTATGCTTCAATTATTCAATAAAAGTTTGATGGTACTCCAATATATGTTTGTTGTAAAGTTGCTGAACCAATGGTAAATGCATCCACGCAGATTTGCATCCGCCAGTGTTTCAGAAGTATTATTTGCCATAGCCCGAGGGTGCCGAGGAAGTGCGCACATCCTGGGCTTGAAGCCCAGGGAGCCAATTTCTTTTCATGGTCCAAGTTTGGTCCAGATAAGATTAACGGTTCTTAAGTTATGGCTATTGAAATGACCTGGAATGACCTCAGGTCAACTTTGAAATTGAGTGACTGACTGGATCCCAGGGGAGGGGACAGTCCCATTCTGAAGACAATGCATATGAAAGGCTCAAAAGACCCACTTTTTAAGTGTCGCTCTCACCCAAAGACCCCTATTTTTTTTAGAAATGCATGTGCTCTCACCTAAAGATCCCATAAATGTTTGTATTTTTCTCTCACCAAATGCTAAATTCAGTGCTCACTGAATGCCATAATTATGCTGACTCCTCATTTTTTTTGGACAAACGAGCTCTCATATTCTTGTATTTTTCTCTCACTGAATGCCAAAATTCATGCTACCCCTCATTTTTTGAGCCTGTGCTCTCACCGAATACCACAGCCTGTCGGAGTGATGACCTAGCATCCATTTCATATTTGACTGTCCCCCTCCCCTGGAGAACTGGACCTGGACAATTTTTATTTATGGCCCAAATTTGATTCAGGTAGGGTTGAAGGTTCTTGAGTTATAATCATGACCTTAAAATGATCTCTAGATGACCTTGACTGGACCTTCCCCCCCCCCTCCCTGGAACTCTTAGGGGTCAAAGCCAAAGGGTCTGGCATTATAAACTGAAAAACAAACAAACATATAACATCCTGTGAATTATGGTATGATTAAATAAAGGTCATTCTGCAAATATCTCCCTGGGTCAACCATAAAACGGCAATCCTCAGCTGTGAAAAATACAGCATGAAAATTACGATATCCATATCTTGTTTCATAAAACATTATCATGTCTTTATTTTGAATAAACCAACTCCTACAAAATCCTGACTACAGGTCTCATTAAGAATGGATGTTTCATATTGGGCCTAATATGGACTACAAAACTAATAATTCCCCTTCACCTTGTTTAGGCTTTCGCCAAGGAAACCAAACTTGGTACTTGGTACCAAGTAAGCTAAAGAAAGCTTATCTTCAACAGGGCTCCAAGATGTTTTTTAAATTCAGTTTTGAATGCAGGAAGAAGACCGGAGTACCCTGAGAAAAACCTGCGGAAGCGAGCATGGACTGAAAACCAAATGCACATAAAGCGCCGGGATTGGGACTAAAACCCGGGACCTCATTGGTGCAAGGCGAAGGAACTAATAATTAGAAATCTATCTATACATCTACATTGACACAGCTACACATTCAGTCAACCTTACATCCACTTGTTTTAGGTCATTACTAATAGCAAACATTTATCCCATCATGTCCTTAACTCAGGTCACCATGTAAGCTGTAAATAAACCCCATCCATACTCACTCACAACCTGCCATGCAAGCAATCCCCACAGCACAAGCTGGTATTATTTATCACTTCCTCACTCTAACCTGGCCTTCACCCCCATATCAAAACACAAGGGACTTTAGCTACAACTGGTTTTTACTACAACATGTGTACTTTTGCTACCTGTGATTTGCCTGTGGACCAAATCAGGGGAAACTATGTGTTGTTAACAACTCTCTGGAGACTTGAGCAACATAGAATCATCTGATGGCAAAATAAACTTGACATAAATATGTACCTCCAACCAAGCATAGAGCCAGTTATTTATACAGCAATAAGAGAAACAACCTTTCCTGTTCTGATTCATAGAATTGTAGAAAAAATTACTTGATAGCGCTGTCATGATGTTCAAATACAAAAAGTACCTTCATGTTTTATTCAACTACTTCCCAATACACTTTTCCAAAAAAATTCCAAATTTTAGACTATTAAGTGAGTTGTTGTTTCTTCGAATTGTAGGTACAATCTTCTAAGTATCTCTAAAGCTTCGTACTTTTGTTAATGCACGATCTGTTTGCATTTTGGGAAAGAGTCTGTTTTGGATGTGTATCTATATCACTTCTAACTATAAGGATGTTCATCTGAATGTCCGTGTGCACAGTGAAATCTTCTTTTAATTGCTGAAAAAAGTGTAATCTTAAATCAATATAATGTAAATCATAATGAATCTGAGTAAAAACAGCCTAAAATGAAGGAATATGACAAGCAGGGTTTTTACTCATTAACGTGTGTTGTCAAGTAGTACTCTGCGCCTTACGTGACCCACTGCAATTCACGCAGTTGAATGTTATTGGCTGTTACCGCAATCATCACCCCAAGTTCTTGTCACTGGGGAAAATTGACCAGTCATAACGATCGTCATGCATCAGCTATTTCAGGTGATTTAAATTCTGAATTACGCGTACGCACGGACTGCGTAGTCGCTCTATTGTTGGAATATGCTGGACGCCATTTTCAGGGAGCTTATTTAGAAGACAGACTTTATCTAAGAGAATTTACAAGTGTATTTTTTTCAAACAATTTGTTTTGCTACTGAAAAGTGGATCCAATGTTTACACATGCTTTCATTCAAGATCCCGAATTTAAGTGAACAAATGGCTATTTCAGAATCTGTATGCAGTAAGCCAAATCATTTGGAGGATATTAATATCTATACCTACCCAAACCCGATTTAAAAAAAAAGTCATGGCTGCCAGGGAACACTTCAGTTTTTAGATCTTATTGCTTTAAGCCAAAAATGGAACAAACAATTTGCTTTATCATAGCAAAATTGCTACATTTAGAAGGGAATGTGTGAGAATATATGTCCATTTTTACTTCTATATGCGCCCAGAGATATGCGCCTTTACTTTTTATAATTTCATATAAAAAATACAAGAAATATTATGTAACTAAACATGTTCAAGTCCCCTTGCCATTACCTTGGGCAAAATCCAAATGTTTGCTTAAGAAATTAGAACATGAATGACGCATTCATGAAAACCAAAGTATGACTAGCATAGCGAACAATCCGCCCGGGACTCCATGGTCTGATTTCACAAGAAGAAAAGTCATCGTAAACTGTTTAATCCGGCAAATGCTTCTCAATCATGCGTCCCAATAATGCCGTATCATCCAATGGTGAACTTGACTGACCTGTTTCGGCCCAGAATTTCTACTATGTAACAACTCCCACGGGCAAAACCTGGGGGATATTTTTATCATGTTGTTTAAATGTGAACCACATGATTGAGACTATAATAGCGGTCATGTCTTGGGTGCTTGGAACTAGATCTGTAACCAAGAACTGGATGTATGACCTGTCAGTTGCTAACTTGGTTTGATCCCTGGTTTCATCATGGATGAGGTCATTTTCTGGTTTCATATCTAACCTTAACCACACTGCATTTTGGCATAGACCTGAAAATCCTGCTAAGAGTACAATGTAGTGATTTCAGCCACATTGATCAGCAACAATTTATGTGTGCTGAGGCACATGACATTGCCAAAGTCACGGAGGCATGGCACATTGGAAATCACATGGAAAGATCCAGTAATTAAATTGGTTCTACTGCCTTACAAAGGACGAGCAGCTCACTGGTAGGGCTTAACCCTTAAGTCATGCTTCAAGTTTGCTTGTGAGCTCCATCTAGATTGACTAGTCTTTTATTGTTTACTGTTCCATAGATTTGCTACCTAAATGATAAACTGCACACAAATTAAGAAAATCAGGTGCTTCATTGCCACATTCCATGCCAAAAACTGGCACAACACAGTCCAGTCCAACCAAGTCTTATTGCCAACATTATCATTAGCTATTATAGGTCATACGGTCTTAGAAATTTGCTTCTGACAAGCTTTCATCTTCATCATCTATCAGCTGCGGAGCAAGCAATTACCAGTTTCCATGCACTAGCCACAACGATCCTGTGCTAATTCAGACAGTTTGTCTCCCAAAAGTTGTTGAATTATCTGAGTGATGGAATACACTTTTTGCATGGCTTATTCTCAGTACATGAGCCAGAAGAGTTCAGCCTATTGGGGAGGAATGCATTATATCATAGATGGTTGTATTGGTCACTCCAGCATATTTCTTGATTTTGAGCATGGTTTTATAACATGAGGTACGAAAGGCATTGATCTCACTTTCCAAGATTGCTTCAGTAAGGTTCACAACTCATGGACATATAAAGGGACAGTGACGCAGGTAGTATTGAACTTGACTTTGACGGAGATCAAGATACCAGTTTATCTCCATAAACATTCTGGCTTCCAAAATACTGTTCATGCAAGCTTTTTTGTTTTATAATAACAAAGGAATGGAAAGATTATGCATATTTAGGTACTCAATTCAATATGCTATGTAAAAAGTTTTTGTAGCATAGCCAAACTCCTTCTCGTGCACCAAATATCATCATCAGCAGTCCTACAATCTAATATATGGACAGGCTTAATTACTTATACTGTACATTCATGCAAATTAGTCCGCCCAAACCTTTCTAACAAAGCTTTGACATCATAGAACCTGCAGTTCCTGAGATATGACACAAATTAGGTCAGATGGCGGACGTCGGACATCGCTCAGAAACGTGTATGGATAGTTTCGTCCTGCACTATGATGTTTGTCAAGCGAGACAACAGCAAATGCTCAAAAGACGCCGACTATATATATCCAAAAGGTGCAAAATGTCCTAAATTCCATGCTCATTGACAAAGATTGTTACAAAGAAAAACAAAGTAAGTTTTGTAATATCCGTAATTGCTAAATGAGGCTTAAAGGAGGATAAACATGTCTAGAGGTTAATAATTAGACCATAAAAGTGGCGTTAAGACCCACTTCTCTTTTCAGATGCATCTCCAATTGGCCTGTTTTACTTCTCATGCCCCAATTACGATGTTATGCTTTACAAATGATTTCCCCAATTAATTGTTTTATCTAGGTTAATTTTTTCGGACTTTCTACAATCTCTTTAAATAGCCGCTAACCGAAGCATAAATCCAAACCCTATAGGTACATTTAGGATTTGTTTGCTTACTGTTACGTATATGTAGTTTTCAAAACAAACGGTATGACGATGAAATTCGGCTCATGATCTAAACTTGGTCTGAAGTATTTCAATTTTTGGTTAGCTTTCCTATCTACATCTTGGAGACTGGCAGCTTAGGTTAAGGACTGAAATGTCACTGACCTCTAATCATGGACGAGACAACTAAAATGAGGTGTGTTTGTATTGGGATCTTCAGCTAAGGCTTGGCGTCCAAAGACATTCACTTGCCAGAAAGGCAGTCGCTCGCAATATTTGATCTTGACATTTTCTCTCAAATGGAGGGACAATATTGCTTACAATGCTTGAATATGGGTTTATAGTGATGTTAGCATTAGTTAAATCAATTTACGCACGCATCGAGCGTGTGAATGTTTTGGACGTAAAGTCTAAGATAACTTTTATAATTTGTTGCAATCTTGGTCATCGGCATTAACAGACACTTAATGCAATATTATAAAGAGTTAAAATGAAGCAGCCCCTGTCACCCATGACTTTTGAATTTTTTAGCTTAGGCGATGAACTTCCCCCCCTCCCCTGTTTTACGGGTGGGCGGACCTTCCAAGTAGGGTCAGTCGGGCGGGCGATTTATTCTTTCGAATTTCTTATTTTTTTTGCTTAGAAGAACCCAAAAATCCCCCAAATTGGGAGAAAAACTTGATTTTTTTTACAAAAATAATTCTCTTTAAAAATTTTACCAAAATGTAATAAATGTTTGCCAAAAAACAGCTGATTTTACATGATATAGATTTAAAAAAAATATATATTTTCTTCAAAATCGCAAATTTAGGGTCGGAGGAAGGGGGGGGGGTGTCGCTTTATTGGGTTTGTTTTTGGTAGCTATTAATACCCTCCAAATGATTTGGCTTAAGAACAGTATTTCTACTAAGGCCGTATGGCACGCCGTTAGTGCAGGAACCAGACAAATTGGCGCAGCAGTTTTCGGAAGGTATGTAAAAAATATGCTTTTCATAGCCCATTTTCAGCCCAGTTTGTAATTTTGGCGCAAAAACTTCCTCAGATACCATCAAAATTTGTCAAATTGGCGCAAACTCAAGAACTTTAAGAGAGAATGCTGCTTCAATATGTTTACTTTTTCTGTTATGGCCATTTGTTGAATTGAATTCTGGATCCCAAATTTAATTCCACATGTATTTTATATAGGAAAACACATATGCTTTTTATTCATTTTTTCTGTACATAGCAAAAAGGATTTTGACAAAATACATTTGAAAATGCTTTCAGGTATAGTCACATTCCTTCATTTTAGGCTGTTTTTACTCAAAACCATTTCGATCGAAATCTTATAGTATTGCTTTAAAGTGTTTTACTGTACAACCATATTTAAAAGGTTGAGTACAATAAAGGGTGAACATTTCATGTACTTTTAATGTGAAGCAAGTTCCCAATTCAAGATCAGCCCTTGATGAATAGGGTCTACTACAGTCAATTCATTTTACATTATGAATGTTACAGTGACATACTGACACCATTTTCAGTAAATACTATGTGAATCAAAAAAAAAAAAAATCTACGGATTACAGGTGACCCTGACCTTGATAACATACTTCATGTTTTAGTAAAGAAAATTCAATATTCTTTCAAAAATTATAGAAATCAGCTGAAAAATAGTAAGATATGACCAATTTTGTAAGTATGTCTCTTTTTAGTCCATTCCAATGGTATTTACACAGTTAAAGCAATACTATAAAGTGTTAAAAATGAAGCGCCCCCTGTCACCCATGACTTTGGATATTTTTGGGCTTATTGGGTTTGTTTTTGGTAGATATGAATACCCTCCAAATGATTTGGCCCAAATATGCTTACTTTTTCTGTTATGGCCATTTGTTGAATTAAATTCGGGATCCCGAATTTAATTCCACATGTATTAGTATAAGAAAGTATGCATGTGCTTTTTAACAAGTTTTTGGTGGCATAACAATGTTTTTCACAAAATACACTTGAAAACGCTTTTAGATAGCCACACTCCTCCATTTTATGCTGTTTTTACTATAAACTATTTTTGATCAAAATCTTATAGTATTGCTTTAAGCAAGATATTACATTATCACAATTATGAGTTATGACATTATGATGAAAGCAAAGAGGTGACGGTTTTGTCAGCATTATCTATAAGTTAATAAATTGTTGAACTGGCATTGTAAATAAAACAATACGTACACAACATTTCATAAATAAGTAGTCCTGTTAAGTGCATGATTAAACATTGCACAAATGTGTATCTAAAAGACATAACTTTTGGTCAACATTAAAGCATATGAAATGGACAGAAAAATAAGGCCTGAATCATAGTTTTACTATTCTTCTTTTTCTTCTCGAAATGTTAAACAAACAAAATGTTTTGTTATGACATTTATAAAGTCTTGAAACCATGATAAGTAGTTAAAATAATCAAGAAAATCAAACACTGAGTTGACAAAGACATGAAATTGTACATTATCATATGCACTGATATGCACAAGTTTTATGTGTATAAATCCAATTGGAATGAATGAAAAGGAGGTGTACTTATAAAATTGGTTATATGTGGCTTATTTTTCAGCCGATTTCTATCATTTTTTCTGCATTTGAAAGAAAGTTAAATCTGCTTTACTAAAACAACAACACATTTATGATTTGGTGCTTTAATCAAGGTCAAAGTCATCTTTAATCCATGCTCAATTTTTTTGATTCACATAGTATATGTGATCTAGTTCATTTATCTGATGAAAAATTCACCTTCAATTCCGGGTTTCAATAAACACAATACTAAGGTGACAAAAAGGACACTTACTAACAAACACAAAACAGTAATTAATAGGCAAGGTAAAACGGCTTTGTATATTCACCAGGGCTTTTGAATTTACACTAAGTCCAAAGTCCGATAGTGAGATGACCTCCTATATCTAGATAGTTGGCCTAAATATGAACCAGATCCCAAATTAAAATTATTCCCACAACTATTTCCATATAATAAAAGATTTAAAAAAAACACGGGGGAAACAATTAGAGAAAAAATAGACCACAATGGTATAAATTCTTGTCTATGACATTGACTGAGATACATATATACTACTGAATTTCTTTTGAATTAAACAAAAATTTATTATTTCAAGTCAACATTCCAATCAATTATTCAATTTCTATTCAATTCATTGACATTCACAAAAAAAGTAATCCAAAAATGCAGTTAAAGACCCGTGCTGGTTGACCAGGCCAACTGGCCGACATTGCCTCAACATATGGAAACTAAATAAGCACTTGCAATCTTACGAATCCCTTAGTGACCATAAAGGTTTGACCCTGTCACCTTATTTCTCTATATCTGTTTTGTCTGTAAAAGTGTCTGTGAGTTCATGGAAACCCCCTATCCTTGTATAAATGTCACCAGTAAATTCCTTCCAATTTGTATAATTGGTTACTGCCAAACATCTATCTCCCTGGAGTCTGTGGCCAACTCGGCCCTTTAATGGAGCATTGACCAGGGATCAAGTCAATGTAAATACAAAACTCTCCAATGTAAACTTGGAATACTATCAACTAACAGGCCTGCAGCAGACATGCGCAGCAAGATATTCCTAATCACAAATCAAAAGTTTTCCCCTGTTTTCTGTGAGGTATGAATAAGTATCTATTATAATCCGTGTATACAATGACCGACTTGGCTGGCCATGCTTGTATACTAGGCTACACGCTAGCAATGACCTACTTAATTGCAGACTGGATAGTAAACTGACTGGAAATGGCACATACCCACGCAATAGTGGGGAATCCACTCATTACACAGCTACAGTGCTAACAGGGAAAGCAGTTCCCAGTGATCAAAAGACGCAGGCAAGCGGGCAGGCACACGTAAAAGTATTGACCTAATTTTACAAGGTTTGTGAATGGCCGGTTGGCCTGTGAGTGAGCACTCACTAATCATCCCCGTTTGACAGGCAACTATTGATAGCAGGGTTGAGTGGAGCCTTATGTATACAAGTCACTATTTTCTATGCTTAATTTGCATACTGACATGCATATTACACAAGGGGGTGGACCTCTGAAAAACTACAAAAGGCCAAGGCGGTGCTAAGGACTAGTCATTCCTCAATGGAATCTAAGACTGACCAAACTTGTCTCTTAAATGAGTTGGACTTATATCTATCTACTGATGATACTTTAATATCACTTTAAATTGGGACATCATAAAGCATCTGATTTTATCTGGAACCAATTTCATTTATCGACCAAACTTTTTTGAAGTTGAGCATCTTGACAATCTTGTAAGTTTTTGTACTTCCTTTGCAATCTTTGTTTTCTTGCAGATTTTAAAATGAAAATGTAAACAAACATATATTTGACAAATATGGCTAAGATGGTTACTGGTTTACGAACTTCGCTGAACTTTTAAAAAACAATCGTACAACCGCTTACGATTAAAACAAGAAAAATAATGTATGAAATACATTACTGGAAGAGAACGTCTTGTTAACCGAAATCTCTCCGCAAAAAAACTTTTGTGGCCAGGATCTTTGTGGCCGAGATCCGGGGAGGCTAGAGATAAATCGTTATCCAATTTGATATAACCACAATGTCTTTACTACTCATTAGTGGTCAAAATGTGAAAAAAAAACTATAAAAGTGTTCATTATAGAGCTCATATATTTATTATTGCAAGCTGCAGTAGGTCACATGCAGGTCACAAGGATGATGTTTATGTATTATTCATGAAAAGGTTTGACAAGTAAAATGATATCAATTGTTTTGAAACTAATGATGAAGAGTTTAAAAAGATTTTGTATAAAAGAAATATTTTTTTCAGCTTATATATGTTTTTATCAAATGCTACAAATAAAAAAGATCTGTTAAATAAGGCAAAAAAATGATTAAACCCACGTGCATTGCGATGTGAAAATGAATTTAGCGCGTAGAGCTACACATTGGTCTTCCTCTCTCTTTTTTTTTATTGAGAGTAATCCAGCGATCGACCGACCATCCGGGTTGCCGTCATTTGCTGCTGTAATTTTACTTTGAATTTTAAGTTTTATTTCAACTGTCAAGACTTCCCATAGCTAAAATGGGCAGAATCAAACTTAGAAACTGGGCACTTCACACACATAAGTTGGGCGATCAAAACTTTAGAGCGTTAAATAAAAAAAACACATACCACATAGCTAATTTCATAAAAAAATTCAAGAAAAGTATACCGCATAGTTTTTTTGCAAATGGTTTCTGAGGCAAACCTTTTTTCTTTACTAGGCCTAAGCAGTTCAAGAAAAGATTTTGCATAAACATTTTTTCTTGTGGAATGGGGTGGGGAGATACATTGGTATAGCCAGGATGCAGATTGAGCTCTCCCACAAAACTTGCCAAATAAGGTTATTCCATTCCAAACTCATCCAGCCTACACAGACGAGATAATAAGTTTTTAATTTTTGAAGTTACGCAAACTATAATTTGCCGTAACTTCAAAAGTTTTTAATTTTTGACGTTATGTAAATTATGGTTTGGACAGCTACTCCACTGGGTATAGCATCTCTATTATATGATTAATTGACTACATCTTTTATATAAGTTAAACATTCCTGCATGATCTGTTTTTTTTATTTATTTTACTAGATCTATTTA
>JXSR01S016393.1:0-12750 GCA_000969725.1 Ophiothrix spiculata | reverse complement strand
ATTAAAAAAGAAAATTTATTTATTTATTTTTTATTTATTTATTTATTCATCTATTTATTTATATGTCCCTGGCTTGCAAAGTGGAAGTCAATTTGTATCATTTACTGGTACTGTTTCATAGTTCCATGAGGGTTATTAGATGAAAAAACAAATAATGGAAACTGTTTAAGACTAATAGACAAAAAAAAATTAAGGAATAAAATGCAATGAAATTAAAAACAAAAGGTTCATCAAGTTGCAAAAATTCAATATTCCCTTTCCAGATTCGAACACATCAGATCCAGGCGAAGATGTCAACGTTCCGTTGTACAGCGGTCCACCGGGAAGAGATGGACGTGATGGAAGAGACGGGCGGGATGGAGAAGGTAAATACTTGAAAAGATTTTAACTACTAACAAATGCATAGCGCATGCATGAGTGTCGGCATGTCGGGACGTTGCTTCAAAAATCACAAGTAATCTTTCCGGTTGAAAATTGCCTTTTATTGAGGGTCTATCTTCGCTTTACCCCATCAATTTCCCCAATATACGAGTATCCAATTCCTTGCTTTCTCTGTATCTGGTTCTGGATCATTTAAACTCCAATAAATCAGTTATATCTGGACCACACTAGTCTTAAGGTTTGTAAAAAAAGTCCCTACAAAAAATGACAAAAGGATGAAATTTCTCTATTTTTTTTTAAAAATTGAAATGATATTTTCAATCGAATAAGAGCATCCCAACACCAATAGCTCCTTTCTGTTAACTTATGTAAAATATAAATGCATATAAATCTCAAAAAATGCTTTCAAATCACTAGAAAGCATTTCCATGTCTTTATCCCAATCATAGTGTCAAATTTGACCTTGTAGTTGACTTTGTTAGACATTTTTAGATAATTTTCCTAGCATATAGTTGCAGAGGGAAACTCATGGAGTTGGGATGTTCTTGTAATGGCTGTTTAAATATAGCAACTATGTACTATAACAAATATCTAACAATGTTTAAAAAAAGTCAATTACAAAGTCAAATGTGACAATATGATTAGGATATTGACATGGAAATGCTATTTTAGTGATGTGAAGGCATTTTCAGAAATTTGTATACATTTATATTTTATCAATATAATTAACAGAAAGGGAGCTATTGGAGTTGGGATGTTCTTATTATGGCGTATTCAATTGGTCAAGTTACTGAATTTTAGCACCCTCAAGACGCCATTTGTTCACTGTCCAGATTTGGTCCAAATCGGTTGAGCTCTAATATGATCGTGATCTTAGGTTATCTTTGACCTCCAGTTCACCTTTGACCTTGATTGGACACACCTTAGAACTAGAACTAGAACCTTTATGGCGGCATTTGCTATTCATGATCCTCATCAAGTCAGATGTTCTGGAGTTATCGCGTATCACTGTGACCTGGGGTGAACTTAGGTCAACTTTTCACACAATTTTGATAGATAACCTTATGATGGTCTTTAACCTTGAATGACTAAGACCAGAACTCCTTCCCCTTAGGCACAATGTACCATTTGCTATTAAAGGTCAAAGTTTGGTCCACATTGGTTGAGGTTATGGAGTTACCGTGACCTTGAAATGACCTCGGATGACTTTAACTTTTAAGACAATTTCAAGTTTGCTCGAGAACGACGTCATCATCATTTGCATGCTTGTTTGTACTTTCTCGGATGATGACCTCATGGATTGTGCGACAATATTTTTAATTTAGTGGGTTTTTTCCATTTGTTTTATTTTCTTTTTCCACCCTTCTCATACTTTTTTAATTGCGTAACCTTTAGGTTTATAACTTTGTATTGTAATTTCAATATGCCTCTGCCTATATTTCTTCTTTTCTTTTTCATTTAAGTTGGAGACGCAGGACCGAAAGGGGAGTCCGGCTTGCAAGGAGCTATTGGAAGTGTTGGGCCGGAGGGGCCAGCTGGGTCACCCGGATCTTCCGGTTCTCCAGGGGCCCAGGGCTCCCGTGGACCAGCAGGACCCCCTGGCCTTCCTGGACAACCTGCTCACAACCCCGGAACTGGCAGTTCTTTCTACATCAGATGGGGACGAACAGTGTGTCCATCAACAGCATCATTGGTGTATGCAGGTATGTTTGACTTCAAAACACTAGTCAGGATCAGCAGTCAGAACATAAAAAGAGGCTTAGTATGATATTAAATAGAATCTGCATGTCTAAAATGACATTTGGCCAGTTAAAATGTGTCGTAAGTTATCTTGTTAACAGACAAAGGCTTTAGTTTACCAATTGTAACTGACAAAAGAAGTATCAATTTCTTACCGCACATAAGAGGCATGTCAATCAAAGTATGGTAAAGACTGTTGTCTTCGACAAAAGCAAAAGGTTGTAATGGATCGCAATTTTTCAAGTGGGGATTATCTATACTTATTGACTCCAGTGAATGGAATAAGTACATCCATGGGTCAACATAATATTTTACAACATATTTAAAAATGTATTGTTATGCCCTTACAACACATTTGAACAGGCTTATTGTTTACCTTGTTTACTCATTAGGCAATAATAACTGTGCACTACATTTTTCAGATTTATAGAAAAAACACAATTTGAAAAGAAGATTCCAAGTCTATGTATTCTGCACGAACTACACTACTTGAGCACTTGTCGGAATGGAATCTCAGAATCTATGCTACGACTTTTATCTGACTTGGTGGGAACATTGGGTCAGATATTAGGATCTTCGAATTATCAAATTTAAATCCTACTTTTCAGGTCTTGCTGGCGGAGGATATTACACTCATGCTGGTGGAAGCGCTAACTACTTATGTCTCCCTGAAACACCACAATATGACAGCTACCAATCTGGGACTAATTCAAGGAATCGTTTGTACAGTGCGGAATACGACACGAATGACTTCTCACCATTCGTCGCCGTGCATGATCACGATGTACCTTGCGTATTATGCAAGGTCGAGACCAGAGGAGCCACTACCATGATCCCAGCAATCATGACATGTCCGCAAGGATGGACAAAAGAATACCACGGCTACCTTATGGGGTCATATTCTGGTCATGCGAGGGGCGCTGAATCTATTTGTGTTGATCGCAACCCAGAAGTTGTGCCAGGAACGGTTAACAATGCAGAGGGTGCTCTACTTTTTCCAACTGAAGTTGTCTGTGATGGTGACGGGAATTTACCCTGCGCTCCTTATGATAGCAGCAAAGAATTAACATGCGTTGTGTGTTCAGCCTAAGATACGGCCATTTCGTTTTCGTTTAAAGTAAAGCCTATTATATAGCAGGCCTAAGATTGTTATAATGAACGATGATAAACGTAGTAATTATTAGATAGACCTGTTCTAGTCGACGCAAAAAATGTTTGGTCCATATCATAGATACAGTGTGTCTCAATACTAAAATTGTGCAATTTGAAAAGCGCCCTCTGTAGTGAAACCAACATAATAGCTTAAAATAATGGTACATCATCATAATCATTGTGAGGGAAAAACTCCAAGCTTTCAAATGCCGTTTATTCTGATAAATTTGCTTAGTTCAATCTCGATGCTTAATTATATGCAGAAGTGAAAAATCACAATTGTGCCACTTTTATTAGAAAAGAAAGCCGTGCATGAAAATCAAGGTTGATTGTTGTGTTTGTCATTGAATTTGAAAATTAACTCCTGTAAAATGTGGTTATTTGTTAACCTTAGATAATTTAATGTCTCCTCTTTCTATACTTACTAAAATAAGTACAATCGGTGAAGACAGTACATTTTTATGACGTCATAAAACATGACGGATTAGCAATTTTGCAATTATTACGATTTTAAAGGTGTAGGTTCCCATCTTAGCATGATTGCGTAATTTAATTTTAGGCTTATTCTCCGATAAAGTGTGCAACTTTGCCGTTTTGGTGTCGCTCATGTTCGTGTTGCTTGTTTAACGTTGTTAAACCTATTACAAATGATTTGATTGGTTTAGTTAATACATTAGTAACATGTCTGAAGCTAAACATATTAGCATGCCAGGAAAGTAGATAACGATAAATCTGAATATGAAAAATCTTCAATTTCCCCATGTCGCCAGCCATACTTTTTCTGTTTCATGAGCCCCCGTACCTAAAATATTCGAGCATATCAAACATAATACACACTATATTACAACCCGTAATATGTATTGATAATGACATATAAAGTTTAATTATATTAAATATTTGATAGAGCATAAGAGCTTTTTGAAATGTGTCGCAAATATTTCAAATGTGTCGCCAAACTACCCTCTAAGGTTCTTGGTAAAACAGGAAAAAACGTTTTTAATGAAGCAAAACATGTCTCAATACTTTAAGAACCCTTTTTTGTCCACAGGGAGAACCCTTTTGTCTAAAAGGTTCTGATAAGAACCATATGGTTCTTTGTAGAACTTTAAAAATGCATATAAGCCATCAAAGCCTAATTTACTTTCAGTCTTCACATTATCTGCAAATGAAGGGAAGAGAAGGCATACCTTTTCTATAAGAGTGTACAAATGAAAAGAGTGAATAAACTTAATGAAGAATAATCAAGTATATAGATAAAGTTATTTATTTATATTTAAATATTTAAAAAAAAAAGGCAATTCAGAGCTCAAACAGAGAGATCTCAGAGTTGTAATCCAGCCAGGGCATAAAATTATTATTATTTCCTCAGGAGCAAATTTTTGAAGCTCAAAGTTTCCTCAATTTTTATTCTAAAATTTATTTTTTCTCATGAAGGCACAATTTCCTCAATTTCTTCTGTAGCTTCTTGCGAGCGGTGCTCCCCGCTACCGCACAATTTGCTGCTCTGCTAATCCACGTTCGTTTTTTGAGGAAAAACAACGCGGGTTTATTACATTATCATTCAGAGTCAACGCCGCTTACTTATGCAATATTATTTGTAATTCAGTAAGACGTTTCAAGCATACAATCTGTCAAATTTGAAATCAAACGAATTGTTCGATCATCATGAAATTATGAGGTTTAGGCGAAAAGGCGTCAACTTTTTCAAAATAGTCTGTTGACGCCATTTTGACCTTGATCATAGACGTAAAATCACTATAGTAAAGGTTCATGTATAAGTCTCATTCGCGAAAAAGAACAGTAGCCTTAAAGATTGTCAATGACATCAAAACATTAAAGTTAATAAGTTACCTTTATATAATATTCATCTATATTAGGCAAATGTTGTATTTTGTGATGAGCAAAGCAAATCGCTTTCGTCATCATTTATAATACGGTAACCCCGTGGGGCACTCCCTATCTATACGAGAATGTGCCTCGACAAGACGAAGAGTAGGACCATCTGAGTCAAATTTGAGCACAAATTAGAGGGATATTCGGTTCAAAACATAAATAAAAAATTGGGTCATTGAGGTAAAATACTTATTACCCAAAATATTTCTTAAACTGCAATGAAATTGCAAAATCGTGAAAAACACACATTAACAAAATATTACGGTAGTTAAAAATATGCTAAAAACGTCGAATTTAGGGAAATTTAACGGCAAAAGTGCAAAAGGATGAATAAAAAGTGTGGTCATTTAGTGCTTTGACAAATAAAAAGGAGGTCCATTGAGTATTTGATGGAAAACCAGAATAAATTGGCGCCTTTGGGTACAAGCCGTTTTAAAAGGGTCTATCCCGAGGCATCCTAACGCTTATTGAATGTCAATTGCCAATCAGATTTCGCAAAGTGTTACTTATTACATCAACGAAAAAATGTATAAAATATTTGTTGGACGCTGTTTCATGCTGTTGATTATCTTCACTTCGATTTTCTCCCGTTTGGAGGACTTAGAATCATGCAACAATTGGCTGATTAACAACAAGCTCTCTTAACATGTCGGCAAAACCGAGCTCATTTTATTCGGTTCACGTAGAAAACTCAAAAAAGTCCAAAACTTTCATGTGTCATGTAACGGTCAAATTATTAAACCTGCCACTTCTATAAAGTACTTGGGGGTCTTAATAGACCAGCACTTATCTTGGGAACCTATGGTTGAGTCTCTCATTAGAAAAACCACCGGCAAGCGGAAATTTTTATTCAGGCACTCTTCTTATTTTAATCAAAAACTTCGAAAAAACCTTTGCTCCGCCTTGCTTCAATGCCACTTAGACTATTGTCATGATTGTAGTGCTTCATGGTTTACAAGTCTTTCAAAATTTCACCAGCATAAACTTCAGATTCTTCAGAACAAAATGATTAGGTACATTCTAAATCTGGATTCTAGAGATCATGTTGGTCAACAGCAGTTCGACACAGTCAAATTGTTGAATGCCCAAAATAGGGCCAGACAACTGAGACTCAACCATATGTTCAACATTTTTCATTCTTTGGGTCCTTCTTATTTCAACCAAAACTTCACTAAAATTTCTAATATTCACTCATACTCCACAAGATCCACGTCTTACAATGTCCACATATACCAAAGATAGGCACTTATACCAAACATTCTTTCTTTTACCAAGCCATTTTAGATTGGAATAAGTTGCCAAATCACATCAAATCCACCCCTGACAAAGTATCATTTAAGTCTGCTATGAAAAAACACCTTGCAAGTGATGTCCAGGGATAACCCATGGGGCAGCTACGTATGTCAAACTTGTTCCTGTTTTGTTCGTCTTTTGCATTTTTTTCCCTCTTTGTCCTGGGCACCTTTTTGTTTTTTTGTGTGGGACCCCATTGGAAATAAGTCTGCTTGATTAGCCAAACTTTATGGGTTATCCTGACATCACGACATTTAGGTGTCTGTCTTATTGTATTTTCTTTTACTTGCTATGTTTGCATTGTATGTCGTTTTGTCGATAAACATGAAATGAAATGAACTGAAATTAGGCAGAAATCCACAGATATACGAAGCATATTGCCGACAAAACGTTTGAAAAGGTTAGTGCATTTTTATAATGTTTATATACAGTAATTGTTACTGAAATAACAATTTTATATCTTTAAATATTTTACAACATTCAGAATTGTATATAAGAAAAGACCTTACAAATTTTTCATGTAATTGTTTTTCTTTACCGAATAGTCATATATAACTTATATGTTTAAGAGGTTTTCTCAGAGATGCAAAATCTCCATTGATTTTCTTTTAAAAAATAGTTTTTTGTAAATTTATTTGTGCTGATTACTAATCTAATATAAACTAGACATGACAGTGTCACTAAAAGTGACACGGACCCTGCCGATTGCCTTTTTCTTTAAATGTCAGATGACGTAAAAATTTGAAACATTTAATATTGAAATCAGACAAAGTTGTCAACTTGACCTTTCTTATGACCTTTGACCCCCAAGGAAAGGTTGAATGACGGGTCACCATTGGTACTTTCGATCAATGATCCCAGACGAACGATTTGACACCTTATTCTTTAAAATCGGACAAAGTTGAAAATTTGACCTTTGACCCCCGAGGAAGACTCAGACGATGGGGTCACTATTGACACTATTGATTTACTGAACAAATACGCACAACTTGACACCTTGAATGTTGAAATCGGACAAAGTCGAAAATTTGACTTTTCTTTTTACCTTTGACCCCTAAGGCAAGGTCAGACGATGATGTCACCATTGACACTTTTGATCACTGTTCCATGACGAACAATTTGACACCTTAACTGTTGAAATCAGATGAAGTTGGAAATTTGACCTTTCTTTTGACCTTTGACCCCCAAGGAAGGGTCGGACCATGGGGTCACCATTGACACTTTTGATCCCTGGTCCAAGATGAACAATTTGACACCTTAACCTTTGAAATCGGACAAAGTTGAAAATTGACCTTTTTTGTACCTTTGACCCCCAGGGAAAGGTCGGGCGATGGGGTCACCATGAACGCTTTTGATCGCTATTCCAAGACGAACAATTTGACACCTTAATCTTTGAAATCGGACAAAGTTGACAATTTAACCTTTTCATAGACCTTTCTTTTGACCTTTGAACACCAAGGAAGGGTCGGACGATGGGGTCACCATTGACACTTTTGATTGGTAGTCCAAGACGAACAATTTGACACCTCAAACGTCGAAATCGGACAAAGTTGAAAATTTGACCTTTTTATTTGACCCCTGTGACCCCATATACCCCATATATTTTTTTCATCTGATAACTTTTGTGGACAATCTCAAGACGTTTCATGTCCCGAAATTTCACGACAATACCTTGTAACGTAGTTGAGTTGAAACTTTTTTCGTGAAAATCAAGTTTTTGATCCTGTGACAGGGGTCAGGTGACATAAATAGGAGGTGACCTCAGGTGACATAAATAGGAGGTGACCTTGGTCCGTTCACCCAAGTTTGATATAAAATTGGATGGATTGAGCATGATACAAAAAGATATTGGTCAAGCTATGAGTTTTACGAAATATCGTGCGAGACGCGCAGCGTCGAGCTCGATATTTCTAAAACTCATAGCGAGACCAATATCTTTGAGTATCATGCGAAAAAATCCATCCAATTTTATCATTATTATGTTCAAAATCTGATATTTTGTATGCTGTCCGATATCCCTGTCCGATTTTTTTGGAAATCGGACAGCTCAGAACATAATAATGGTCAAAATCGGTCATTGTATGTTAGAGATATAAGACATCAAAGTGTTGCCAGAAAGAAGAAGAAGAAGAAGAAGAAGAAGAAGAAAGAAACTTGTCAAAAACAAAACCCTGCCGAAGTCATCGGCAGGGTAAATAAATAGGTCGCCGTACTCGTTTTTGAGATACAGACATTTCAAAAAGTACATATTTTCCCTAAATTCACTCGATGCACCACATAAAGTATAGGGAAACCTCCAAAATGTCGATCATTATGTAGTAATAAAATTGACATTTTTGGTCAAAAACTGATATCATCATCATGTTCAGGGTAAAAATCCGCTACTAAAAATGTATACTTTTTTTTATAATTTATGCAATTAGTTTGAGAACCACATTCGGTATGTAGTTTGACAAAATATCCTTGGTCATGCGTCATAAGTTGGGTTACTTTTCGGTAAAGGCGGTGTCACACATCACCGTACGTACGAATAACGTACTAATAACGAACTTGTTTGGTAACCGATATTACATGTATTTCAATGAAAAATCCAGTGTACGTTATTAGTACGTTATTCGTACGTTTTGTGATGTGTGACACCGCCTTGACACACAGATAATGGGCAAAACCAGGAGCTGTCACTTTGCGTTACGTAAACTACTCACATTGGGATAAGACAAGTATATATCTTAAAAAGTAGAAACTAAGGAATCATCCCAATATAATTTCAAGGTCATTATACAGGGTGTGCACAAAATATACAGGGTGTAACATAAGAAATATTTGAAAAATGATTTTTTTTTCCAGATGCAATTTTGTAACCAAGAACATGCTTAATATTCAGTATAGCTACATACAGAACAAGTACTATCCAGTATCTTCCAGATCAACCCCTTTTTAGTTTTTCATTAATCATCCAATCGCTTAGTCAGGGTAATCAAACTTAAAACAAATAATGACCCCAGATGACCCCTAAAAATACTTTTACCCCCGATTCTTCATGTCACATGTCAACCCTCTTAAGGGGTATCCTAGTGCCAAAATCTTATGAAAATTTATGAGAGTATGTGGGAATAGTGACAGATTTTGCAAACACTTGTACCTATCTTGACCGTAGAGGTTTTTTGACCCCAGATGACCTCAGATCACCTTCAATTCCCTTTATTTTTACGTCACATGTGTAACCTTACCTTAGTATCCTTGTGATTTTATGTAAATCTATGCAAGTATGTGGGAAAAGCACCCAATTATGTAAATAAGGGGCTCCTCATCCTCCGGCTCCTCATCCTCCACCGCTTTGATTAATTAATCCTAATTAAAAACCAAATTAGCTCAACACATACAGATTTCATTTTACATTTTTATGAAAATATACTTATTCCTCTCTCATATGACACCAAATTTACTAATGTATGACATAAAATAAGGGAATTACGACATGAAAAACATAGTGCAGTAAGGGAATATGTTACTCCACCGCTTTATTAGGTTTCCTAATATATAAAGCTTGACCCCTTATCAATATTTTACTTTTTAACAAAGGAATAAGATGAGTAATTTTGAAGAGTTCAGGAAAAGATCCAACAAGGCCGTAGCTAGAGTGGGGGTGACCCCCCCCCTCCCCGCCCCCAAATCATTCATATCAGTCGGCAAATTCATGTGCCAGTCGGTAAAATGGAGGCGAGGGGAGAAAAAAAGAGAAGAGAAAGGAAGAAAAAGAAACAAGAAAAGGAAAGGAAAAGAAAGAAAAGAAAGCAAGAAAAAACGAGGCAGGGAGTTGTATAATCGAAGTCCTGGTATTATAGGCTAAGGGATGTACTACAGTAGTCAGCAAAACTACAAAATAAAGGGCAAAAAATTGAGCTATAAAATACCAAGTAAGCTAAAACTTTTGAATTGGCAAATACCATGATTATTGACCAGTTTTCGACCCAATCAGTAGTTGGCAAAATGAGGAGAGGCAACACTAAGTAAAGAATATGGGGCCCGTGGTCAATGTTGGAGTGAATTTCCAAGTCGGCAAATATATGGCAGGGGTTAGGCATGCGTTACGAAGCGAGGGATCTACCGCTGAGCTATCAAGGCTTTATCGGATCTTTGTAGCTTTAATACTTTACCTGTCATGCAAATAAAGACAAAAGAAAGATGTTTACATTAATACAATGTTGCAACACTAGTCACCTTACAATGTTCTCAATGTAAATTTAAAAGGCTGAAATAAAACAAGGTTAGGAAGAAAATCTTTCACACTAGGTACCAGTACAAATTAATAATACGTAGACTTTTTCAAACTTTGGAAAATCATGGGCAATTCCTTTAAATTTTCTCTAAAAGTTGATTCCATTTATGAACTTAATTTTACCCCCAAATCTTGGCCAACATGAGAGGCCCTTGTTGGATGTGGAAACACGGAAATTTGTCTCTATTGGCAAGGTGACTGTTATCAAATCTTTGTTGTTGCCTCAGCTTTTGATACTTTTTACTTTTCATTCATATTCCTTTTTCTTTTCTAAAGTTTTTCTTTTTTAAAGGAAATGGATCATCGTGTTTTTGAAAATACATTTTAAACTACTTCTCAATAATATTAAAACGCTGAATAATGAATGATTTTAGTCATCACTAATTGTAAGTTGACGTACGAATTGACGTATAAATCTTGAAATTATATTAGAGAGAGAAAATGGAAACTCCGAGAGAGCAACCATTTGCGAAAATGGTACAGTGAAAAATTCTAGAATCAACGCCATAAAATTTTGACGTATAAATTGGCGTATAAAATTATTTCAATAAGCACTAAAGTGAATAGCGGGATAAATTACTGCTTCTTGTCCGTGAACGCAGAACATGATTTGTTATTACTAATTGTAAGTCGACGTACAAATTGACGTATAAATCTTGAAATTGCATTATAGCGAGAAAAATGGATAACACAGAGAGCACAATATGAGAAAATGGCACAGTGAAAATTTCCAGAATCAACGCCAAAATATTTTGACGTATAAGTTGGCGTATAAAATTACTTCAATAATCATTACAGTGAATAGCGGGATAAATGACCGTTTCTCGCCCGTGAACGCAAAATGATGTTTTTATTACTGATTGTAAGTCGACGTACAAATTGGCGTATAACTCTTGAAATTCCATTATAGCGAGAAACATGGAATATGACAAAGAGCACAATATAGGGAAAATGGTACAGTGAAAAACTCGAGAATCAACGCCATAATATTTTGACGTATAATTTGACGTATAAAGTATTTCTAATGAGCATTAATTAAATTGAATGGCGGGATGAATATTGCTTCTCGTCCATGGCCTCAGAACATGGTATTCTCATACTGGTGGAAAAAGACAACGCCAAAATATTTTGGCGTATAAATTTGACGTATGACATTTTGTACATCACTGAATGCCAAAATATCGATTCATAGGCGGCATAAGCGGGGAAGTGGGAGGGAGAAACGAGAGACCCCTAAATTTCACGAGGGACCCCTCAAAAAGTAGAGAAGAAAGAAAGGAAAGGAAAATAATTGAAATTTTCCCTTTATTTGGATATAAATTTAAATGTGAAAAATTCGAAAAAATTTGGCCTCTCGCATGTTTCAGAAAAATATGTCAATTTTCAATAATAAAGCATCCATTTTTGCGCAAATTTAAAGATTTTTTAACAATTTACTTGTAATACCATGTCTTTGAAATTCATAACCCTAAAATGCATGAAATTGCTGCCCTGTATACACTGGGGAGGGTAACTTGGTATGACCGGACACAACCATCTGAGGGTATCAAAATCGACCTGATACTCTGCACGCTCGGGGGGCCACTAAATTTTGAAAATGGTAGGTATGTCTGGCGCGAAGCGCCGGATTGGTGGTCATGTGAACTGATTTTGTGCAAAAATAAGCCTTTGAAACCGATTTTTTTTTTGGGGGGGGGGCAAGTGAACTGAAATTTGAGCAAAAAATGGTTTTCTGAACTGAAATTTCGGTCAAAAATTGCCTTCTCACCTTTGTTTTTGGCGGACATTTTATTTTTAAGCGCCCGTGTCATAATACGAAATATGTACACTCTTAAAATGAAAAGAGTGAACAGTCACTCTTTCTTAGAGTGATATTTTTTTCACTCCAAAAGAGTGACATTTCACTCTTTTCGAGTGAAATCGAACGGGATTTCACTATTAAAGAGTGAAATGTCACTCTTATAGAGTTATAATTCACTCTTTGAGGGAGTGAAAATTGTCACTCTTTTAAA